>JAJJMC010007837.1:88669-111371 GCA_023531435.1 Papaver californicum
GCCAGCCATCCTTTTACGTGAGCCTGTCCCAAGCCCTTGTTACGTGATTTTAGTCTCCAATATTTGCTGTCTCAATTTGCCAAAAGACTTCCATGAGAAGACCAATTATTCTCTTTATAAACTAGAGTTAGCCACTTTTACAATCCTAGTGGAATTAGGAAATGTGCTAAGTTTCCTTATTCCATCCCAACAAGATATAGCAACTCCAAACTCTTTCCTAATCCCATATGACTTCCCCAAGCTAGCTACTACTCCACCAAGGCTAGCCACTAGCCCATCAAACCACTCTAGCACCTCCAACTCGTCACTTAGCACATTAGCACATACGGTTCAGCCACTTAGCGCCTGGGCGCTAGTTGCACAAGCTAGTTTTCCACCATGTGGCTTTGCCCATAACTTCCTCATACGAGATCAGAATGGCCTCGTTCTTTCGCCGTTGGCTTCGTAATTCAATTTCCTACACTGTGGAAGGTGAAAGGCCTAAATTAAGCAGAGTTTTACTGGCTCCTCGGTAATTCTTCTCATACAGCTCCATTCTGCGGGTTTCTGAACTGTAACCTGAAAAGGCGACTAAACTTCGAAAGTAATCAAAATACCTAATAATTCACTCAAATTTAGCACATAAGGGTCAGGAAAAACTACTTTAAATGTATGATTTATGCACCTATCAACTAGCATTTGTAAAGGTATAGAAATTATTAAGACTAATCACAATTGGGACATAGGAACGGGTATTGATATTCTTCTTTGGTATGATACTTGGCTACCAAATGGTAAGTCTCCTAACATTCAAACTGTGTCTAATATTATTATTAATGAAGGTACCTGGAATTTTCACCTCATGTCTAACTTGTTTGATGACACTACAGTTCAAGTTATTTGTACTATTGAACCTAGTAGAAATACTATAGATAGAAGGAAATGGCTATGTACTAGGGATGGTACAGTTTCTGTAAAGTTAGCTTATAATTTTCTTGCTAATCATAATCGTAATTCTTCAAAAGTTCCTTGGTATAACATCTGGCATATTAACAAAATTCCTAGGGTAAAATATTTCTTGTGGAAGATCTTAGTTGGTTGTCTGCCAGTGAAACAAGTTTTAGGCAAATTTAACAACATGGATCTCTCTTTCCCTCTGTGTAAATGTGATGTTATTGAATATGTTGATCATATTTTTATATATTGTTCTTTCTCTGAGGCAATTGTGAGAGGTCTTTCTCTCACTCATTTTTTTCTATCCAGCAAAAAATTCTTCTTTTACTGACTGGTGTTTTCAATGGTTATTAGATAAAAACAATCGTGATCTTATTGCTTATGTTTTATGCTTTATTTGGAAGTTTAGGTGTAAGGTAGTGTTTCAAGATGTTGAACCAAATCCTTTAACATTACTTAAAACTTTATATAAGGATATTTCTTCTTTGCTACTTCAATCAGCTATTTCAGCTAAACCCACTTGTATCACTAAATGTGAAGGATGGCATCCTGGTGGATGTAGAAGGGGATGGTGTTCTAGTGCTCTGGAGGCAGAATCAAGAGCATGTAGAAACGCCACAGTCTGGGCCCGGCAACTGAATATTGGATCACTGATCTTTTACAATGATAACCTAAATGTGATCAAAGTTATGCAGACAGGAAATTTTGTTGTTGACTAGAGGTCGCTTCCTTTTTGCTTCAGTCCAAGAACCTACGTCAACATTTTAATGCTATCTCGTATAACTATATAAATAGAATTTGTATTCAGTTCGCAGACACTCTTGCTAAATTTTGCCAAATATCGGATATAGCTACTCTTAATTCAGTTAGTATGAGTCCTGCTAGGAAGCAAGACTTACTCTCCTCTATATGTACAAATAACCACTCTTATGTAATATTTGATATCTGTTAATAAATAAGTTATCCTTTTTATCAAAAAAAAAAACAACAACAATAATCCGGATTTGGCTTACTTTTGGGATTATAAGAATGTTTTTGCTCAAACTCAAACTTAACCTAAACCTAAAGATGATGATTTTTATGAGCCAAATCCAGAAGATGAATACATTGATGAGGAACCTTATGCTAACAATGCACATGTATACTTGTAGGTGATGTTTAATCACCCTTTTTTAGGTTGAATTCATCAAGAGATTGAATTTTTTCAATTTTCAGTCTTGGGTTCGGCTATAAAATTACCAGCCGAACTTAACGCGCGAAGAACAGTTCGACTGGTAATTATAAAGTCAACCTAAGTTTGAATTTAAAATATGAAGTTCGGATAATTCGTACTTTTGTTGTTACTAGCCGAACTTTTAAAACTTAGGGTTCGATCGGCTAATTCGTACAACTACAAATTTGTTTTTCATTATCAGCCGAACCTTGTGTTGTAAATTGATTTAACACACAAGTCATAGGTTCGGCTACAAATTTGTACTATAACTATTATTAGCCGAGCCTGACATATTTTGGTTCATAATTGCCGACCTCCAGTGTAATGTTCGTCTACTAATTGGTTTTTCATTATCATCCGATCCTTGTAGTGTATATTGATTTAACACACAAGTCATAGGTTCGACTACAAGTTTGTACTACTAGTATTATTATCCAAACCTGACATATACTTGATTAGATTTTCAAAGTTGTCAGGTTTGGCTACTGTTTGGTTCATATTTGTAGCCGAACCTCAATGAAATACATTTTTCAGGCCTACAGAGAAAAATTCGGCTACTATATTTGTTTTATTTTTTGTAGCCGAACCTGACATACAATTTACGAAGTTGTCAGGTTCGGCTACTATATCTGGTTTATATTTGTAGCCGAACCGGATTTTGTCATTCATAAAAAATAAGCAAATTTTAAGTAACAAGTGGAGTTTTATTAAATACCATGATAATATAACATCCAAAAATAAAAGCGATAACATTAGTCTATCATCTAAAAAATACAAATCAAAGTCTACTAAATACCATAATAAACTAACATCCAAAACATCAAAGTAAGTTAACGAAACATATTCATTCATAGAGATCTCCTTCTTTACGACCACCTCCACGACCTCTTGGTATCTCTGTCTCTGTGTTTATTGTGTCGGAGGTCGTAGTCCCCCTATTACTTTCCCCCAATAGGGAGACGATGACTCGAGTCACATCAAGATGGAAGACAGAGAAGTTGGTGATGATAACATGGCTGGAGGAACTTTGCTTGTTGAATATTTATCCAGGCTTGAGATGATTGTGTCTTCTTTGTTATCAGTGGTAGATGGAAACTTAACTTCAGCACAATGTTTCTTTGTCAGTAGATTAGTGTTTCCAGAGCTTAGTAGGAAGCATGAGCGCAGTCCCCATGTATAACTCACTTGAAATCTACTATCATAACAACTATAACATTATTTGATGGAGTTGATGGACGTGTGTCTTGGATGTAGCTGGACAAAGAGTTTCCGATCAAGGATAGACATACTGGTTTGAAAAAATCTAGACGTGATAAGATTGGATGAGTTGATGGACAAGTCGTAGCTTGAACGTACAAGTTAGGTCGAGCATTAGGGCAATCAAGTTGTGGTTAAGACAGACAAGCTTGAAGACTTAGATGGGCGAAGCAAACTTAATTGAAATTGAACGTGCACGTAGTCAAGTCGGTCATACGAGTATGACGTAGTATGGTTGGATGAGAAGCAAGGCTTGGTAATAGACGGATAATTTGGAGCTTGATTGATATGAAGGAGGACAAACGTACTTTATAGTAAGACAGAAAAGTCGGAGTTGCAGCCCAAAGGAGAACAAGCTTGGTCACGAGGACATGAAAGCTAGCTATGGAAAATATAGAATCATTCACGTGAGGAATAATCCATACTATTCTTAGATTTGGAATCTCGACTATATATGGGATTGCTTGTTTAACTTTGTTCAATATTGAGTGGTGACAGCAAGCCTTCTCTTTTGTTTTAACGTCTGCAAGACCTAGTCCTCATTGATAGATAAGGTAAGCCTCTTCATATTAAACTCTCTTGTTCCTTTCTCTTGTTTAAACAACAACAATAGCTCCTTTATTTGGTGCTTTCACGTCCATTTCACCTTGGTCACTGCTACTCGTATCTTTTTTTTTTTTTACTAACAACTCTTCTCACAGGTACAAGAGCTCCATCTTGGTGATTACTTCTAGTAACACTCTTGCTATCACCTTCGTTGCTAGTGACATTGGGTAGGTGGTTGTTTTCAAAGTTCCTTCTGAGGATGACAAAAGTAGTCATTTCTTCTTAAAGAGAGAGGGGTATGATGACTTGAATCATAACCTTGTCCTTTCAATTAGCTCCCAACATGGCCGGGTGAGTCTTCATTTTGAATTTACCTTACATCTTTTGAATGAAGTAATGAATGAAAATATGAGCAATTTCGTGAAATTTCGCTGCTAGAATTTTTTTAGAAATAATGCCTTTACTGAAACCGCCGTAAAATCCTCATCGATGATCTACCCCAACCTTTTCATGCCCAGGAGATGAGATATCTCCTATCGTGAAAGATTTTGAGTTTTGAGGTTGTTTAGGGCCTCAAAAAGACAGAATAACAAAAACTCATGAAGAATTCATGAATTTTTCATCTGGGAAGTAGTCGAGAGTTTAGATCATATCTCTCAGCTCGTCTGTCCGATTGATGTGATTGTTTGATATGTTGTAGAGGACATCTATACGAATAGTTTGGTATATAAATCACCCCTATATTCATTACCAATTTCTCCCAGATCGTAACTTTGTACAGGGTAATGTAAAATTATCAATGATGAGCTTATTATGGAAACGTGTTTTAAAGCCTTTGGGATACTTGCTTGAGATTTGGGTACTTCATGAAGTATATTTACATAATCAATCCACTTGTATCCTGAAAGTTCTTGTTGGAGCTTGAATTTCATATTTTCCCATCAATTGGTGATTTTACAAGGCAAAAGTAGAGGGAAACGTAGCAGCGTTGAAGAAGTGTTGATTGTAGACCAGGTTGATAAAACCATTACCTCTTCCTAGAAAAACCATGAAAAAAGTCTTGTCTGATATGATTGTTGATGTAGAAGATCAGAGTGAAGGTATCACAGAGACTAAAAAAAGAAATAGTTGTTTCTGAGTATTCTGGTGCAAGTCTTTCTTTTTCCTCCTTCACTCAAAAAACCCACAGATGGTTGAATGTTGTATCACTTACTTGTGAGTCGTCTGTTAACACAAGTCTCACATGTTTCTTCATTCCTAGCAGGTTTGACTCTCTCCATCAAAGCAGGTGTAGTTGTAGTCGATTGTTTGAATCTGGAAAAGAGTCTCTTGTTTCTGTATCACATCGGTTGTGGTAAGTGGAGTCTGTGCATCCCTTACTTCTTCAGTATGCTTACCAGATGGAGGGGTGTTGGTAGCACCGATGTTGGTAATCAGAATAATATTTCCAGGAGTAACAGTGTTGCTATTATCAAAATTGTCTTTGAGAAATAGTTATTGAATCTGACCTAAGATCAACCGCTTCTAAAACTGAGAAAATTTAAGATATTAAAAAATTGAAGACTTGCAATTGAGAGATTAATATCCCACTGTGGTCGCCAAAATGTTTGTGGGGAAAAACGAATTAAAGGCTAATTTAGGAAAAAAATGACGTAAGCATGTGATAATTCGTCAATCCTTAAACATTTGTACTGTTAAAGTACTTTATTTAGATTCGAGAGATCAATCTGCACAATCCTGTCCTAAACCAAGCAATGGTCGTTCCAGTCACAAAATGAAAAGGATAAAGGTTGGTCTTAGGGAGGGAAGCGAGATAAGAATGAGGTCAAAGTATCAGACTATGTTGGATGTAGTTGGTGTGAATAGCTATGAACAAGTCTTTGATAAGTGCATAATTTATACATTTTAAGTATCATTTCCTTATATTTATTTGCTAGATTTTGTGTGAATTACCGTCCGTTAGTATTACTTTTGTAGTTTATGTGTTTTATTAGGTTACATCTTTGAAACAAGTGAAATGGAGCTTTATAAGAGAAGAATCGCCAAATACCCAGTGGAACTCATTTTATTCCAGGATTTCTACTTTTAATTTTGTAAAGAATTAAATTACAAAGCCGACGGCGAAAGAACGAAGTCATTCCGACTTCGTATGAGAAAGTTATGAGCAAAACAAGAACTAAGGGCAAAATGGTCATTTCAAAGGAGACTACTATTGGCACTCCACTGTACGCTAAGGGGCAGCTGAGATTCAGTTACTAAAGGCACCAAATGGTTTGCTAGGGGCTGCCGGTTATTTGAATATCATAAATGGAGCCACCAGGAATTATAAAGGCCACCTTCTTCTTCACATGATTCCAACCAAACAGAGAATTAGGAATCTTCTTGTCTGGGTTTATTGGCTATGGATCAGGTGGCTAAAATGAGTTGTTTCGAGTTGATTGGGCTAGGAGATAATGGAGAAGAAAGAGAAACATCGACAAAACTCAGGGAGAAGAAGGATGTTTGCTGCGAAGAGAAGAAAATGGCTGATGCCATTGATGAAACTCGAGGAAGAAGCGAACACTTGGTACTGGTTTTGATGAAGAATGATGATGGTCTGTGGGTTGCGTCTCTGATGATCGATGATGGAGAATCAGGATGGAGTAAAAACTTGATGCTTCTGCCAATAGAGAAGGGAGTTCGAATTGGTGATAAACATGATCATGATTGATCATGGTGCTCGATGATGATTGTCTCTGAGTTTTTATGGATCAGTAGAGTTAAATCGAGTCTGTACTGTTGGTTCTGTGATGGAACAAATATTACGGAAGTTATGGTTATGATGGGACAATGGAGCTCGGAGTGGGGTTTGCTGCCATTAGAGTTATAGCTAAAATTTGATGGTGATGCTCAGGCTCGAGTCTGTGATGGTTATGCTGTGGTGAATGATGGAGGAGAATCTCAGATGGGTTCTTTGCTATGGGTTGGTGTAAAAGCAGAGAATGAATGACGCTGTTGAGAGGAGAATAATGGCAGTGACAGAGATGATGGTGAAGTTTGATGGTGATCTCTGTTGCTATATTTGGGGATGAGCTTGAGTCAGTGATGATGATGGATTTCTTCCTTGCTGGCATTAATGGCTTGATGAATGGTAGAGCAAGAGTTAATGGCAGAGACCTTGAATGGTGATCGGGATTAATGGTGGAGTTACCATTGGAGGCAGTTGAAGATGGAGTTCGAGCCATTAGTGAATAATGGCAGACGAGGAGTAGTTGATGCTGCAGCTACCATTTGGAATATTGCTGAGATGGAGAACTCTAACTCAGCAGTGAATCGAAGATGGAGTCCATGAGAATTGTTGGCTGTGATTGAAAGATGATGATCATGCCTCTGATGGTGTTGATAATTGGAGTTTTTAGTGATGTTAAAGGGTTAAAAGGTGCAGTCAACAGGGTTGTAGATTGGGTTTAACTCGATTTTGAGTTTGATGGAGTTGTGGCAATGATGAGGAGAGACGCCATTAATGGCAGTGGCTCGGGTATATGATGTTGCTCTTATTAGTGATGGTTAAAGATGAAGTCTGTGGTGATATTAAAAATGGAAGAGGGTGTTGTTGATCGTTGATTGATGGTTTGGTTCGTGATGGATGCTGTGCTGTGATGGTTAGGTAGTGAAGGCTTGCGGTCCAAGAGAAGCTCGAGTTTGCCGGAAGATGGAAATAGGGTAACGAGATTTTCTCGTTGGAAAGAAGAGACTTAGGAAAGTACTGAACCGTGTTATACACGGAAATATAGTTGGTCGGTGCCAATTTCCTAATCAGTTTCGAACTCTAAAAGAGAGGCGGCTACTTAAATCTCTATAAATAGAAGACACCCGGATACACACTTTCATATAGACCCTCTCAGGTAGGGATAGAAGACGCCTGGACAGACACTACAAGAAAAACGGGTTTAAGCGTCTAAAATCTTAGCAAGAGCTCGAAAATTTAGTCGCTTAAATAGTTTAAGCGTCTAAAATTACAACTGGCAAAAATTTTGGCGGCAATAAACATGTGTCCACTATTATTTAGCAACGAAAAAAATACACTTAATCGCTAGATCCTTTGTTCAAGTAATTTATAGCAACTAAAATAATGAACATGTAGCTATTCACTTTGAGGCATCGACTCGTAGCAACAACAAAATAAATTGGTTGCTCAAACCTCTCTCAGCAACTAAGTTTGAGCCACAGCCAAATATGTTTAATTGCTAGATCTGTTTTTCAAGTAACTTATAGCAGCTAAAAGTTGATCAGGTAGTTATTCACTTTGAGGCACCGACTCGTAGCAACAACAATATAAATTGGTTGCTCAAACCTCTCTCAGCAACTAAGTTTGATCCACAACCAAATATGTTTAATTGTTAGATCTGTTTTTCAACTAACTTATAGCAGCTAAAAGTTGATCATGTAGCTATTCACTTTGAGGCACCGACTCGTAGCAACAACAAAATAAATTGTTGCTCAAACCTCTCTCAGCAACTAAGTTTGAGCCACGACCAAATATGTTCAATTGCTAGATCCGTTTTTCAAGTAACTTATAACATCTAAAAAAGTGATCATGTAGCTATTCACTTTGAGCCACAAACTCGTAGCAACAGAAAATGAATTGGTTGCTCAAACCTCTCTCAGCAACTAAGTTTAAGCCACCACCACATGTTAAAAAATGAATTACTTGGTAAAATCTCTCTCAGCAACCAGGTTTAAGCCGCTACGATCATTTAAAAAAAAATCAGTTTTTAAAGTACATTTGAGAACTTAATTAATATTTATCTAACAATCTTATTAGGATTTGTTTAATTGAAACATGAAAACTTGTTCAAATCACTATGAGCAAATGTTTGGATGCACAAATTGAAAAAGAAAATATACATGAGTCGACTAAATTGACTATAATTTGGATAACTTTTTTTTTTTGTTTCAGTGTGTTTATCAGTTCTATATATTTTATCTTTTAATATAATTTCGATCATTGTACTCAATGAAGCTTGTAATTGCCAAAGCGGTTTAGGACCAAGGACTATTTTAACTTCTGTTTTCGGGTAAATGCTTTAGTTTCGTCGAATTAGTTTGAAGGTTTGAGCTAGGTGTCCAAGTCCAGCATAGCCAAGATACACCAGATTGCTCAACTATACACAGTCTCAAAGTCAGAAGTGTTTAACGGCGTAATCTGATGCCTTAGATCGACTTGGCCATATTACATTATAGAATTCGTCACTGATTAGTAATATCATATTCCTGGTGATTAGATCAATGTGCACTAGATACGAGATTGGTTGAGGCTGGTAAACATTCAGAAACTCAACCGAAGAAACAAAAAAGGCCTAAATTTCTTACATTGCTTAGAAGTTTGTTGACTAGTTGTGGAAGTCAGAGAGTTCCAGCATTAACAAATCCCATCTTCTCCCATTTAATGAGATCCATGAAATCAATCAGATCGACTGCAAAGTGAGATACATATCAACCCTTGTCTGAATATCAGCAGTTGACTGTCCTCCCTGTTTTTATATATCCATTGTAGTGCCGGCACCCCATTCACCCCTGAAAAGTAAGTCAACCCTTCAAAAATTAGTATTGTGGAGGGAAAATTACACCAACCAACAATAGCTAAAACACATTGCGTAAAAAGAAAAGAAAGGAAAGGCAGATGAAGTGAACTGCTAATGAAATTAACATCATCAACATATAGCAAATCTAGTTGTCAACATGATCAATCACGATATGAAAAACCAGAACATTCATGTTAATCAAAGAAAAGTTGATAAGTGCATAATTTATACATTTAAGTATCATTTCCTTATTCTTATTTGCTAGATTTTGTGTGAATTACCGTTTTTTATTATTACTTTTCTAGTTGATATGTTTTATTAGGTTACGTCTCTGAAACAAGCGAAATGGAGCTTTACAAGAGAAGAATTGCCAAAGACCCAGTAGACCTCAGTCCATTCCAGGATTTCTACCCTCCATCTTGTATAGAATTTTATTACGAATCCAACGGCGAAAGAACGAGGTCATTCCGACTTCGTATGAGAAAGTTATGAGCGAAACAAGAATAAAGGGAAGAATGGTCATTTCAAAGTGACCGGATATTTACACCCAGTCGTAGGTTAAGGGGTAGCCAGTATTACATCAACTGTCAGTTTCGTGAGACTGACAGTTGATTGAGTTCTGTTAATAGCACCGAGCTATTTACTCAAGGCTTCCAAGATTCAAATCTTGTTCTAGGCGCCAACGAATTGGATTGGGGCAACTCATATCCTTCTTCTACATATTTCGAATTAGAGAACAGAGAAGAGTGATTCCAGTGATGGCTCGAAATGATGGAGCCTGTGATGATTATCCGATGAACAAGAGCATAAACATGCTGGTGATATTGAAGAAGATGATCTCAGATGTCGGCAACGATCAGAGAGGGATTGATGATCATGACTGTGATGATCATTTATGGAAAAAGGATTTGAAGATCGAGAATGGTGCAGTAGGATTAGTGAGGTTGTTGAGAAGCTTGGGTTATAATCTGATTCTCAAGTTTCATGGCAGAGACTTTGATGGTGATGTTTGATCACGGTGATGATATTAATGGCTGTGATGGAGTGGTCTGTGTGGGTACTAGTCGGAATTGGTTTCTAAAGATGATTCAGGTGAGCGAGTCTCGAGATTTGGTGGATCAGTGAGTAGCTAATGTTGCTGGAATACATGGGTTGAATGTTGGAGATGGGTTATGACAGTTAGAGACAATGATGGTTAGTGGTAGCTAGCGATGGCAGAGTTAATAATAGAGCACGAGCTGCTGGATTCTGTGCATGGTAGTCGAGTGATAGTTCATAGGAACTGGGTGAAGAATGAACATGAGCCTGTGATGCTGTGAGACCGAGTTTGAGAAGATGAAGGAAATCCTGGAAGTATGAGGCAGAGAGATGGTGTTGCTTGAGTTCAGTTATGGGTTGAGTTCGATAGTGTATGGGTGTTGCTGATGGACTCGAGTTTTTGAAGGTGCAGTTGAGAATGGGTAGGCAGTAGTGATGCAGTTTTTGGTCGTGAACTGAAGGGTATGGGTCTGTGTGCTGTTGGCTTGAATAGAAGAAGAATAAGAAAAGACAGGTTCACGAGATTTGGAGATGATTCTGAATAGTAGCTGTGAATGGTGGGTTGTATAGGTCTTTTGGGCAAGAGTTGGGGCTCGACTAAGAAGCCAGCAGGAAGAGGAGACTTGGATACCAATTTGTCTTAATTTTGGAAAGAGTTTCTTGCCGAGAGATACCATGTATTGAAGCTGTTATCGTCAGTTTTGTGTGATGAATGGCTGAGATGTGTGATGTTTTAGGAGTTTGAATGAGATTAGGAAAGTGTATTTGGGCGGTGACTATCTCCTATAAATAGTAGCCGAACACCACTTAAGGACAGATCCCTCTGACGTAGAGAGCTTCACATACATACCTTCCCAGACACTTTTGGAAGTACAGCTTCACGTACAAGAAGCTCACGGACAGAATTGATGAAGCCGGAGGAACACTGAAAAGGTTTAGTTTATTTTTCTTAATTAATTTGTATGGCTTTTGAGAAAGCCATGTTGGGCTAATTCCCTTGTTAGGGCGAAAGGATGAACTTGTAGAGATGATTTTTATTTGTGTTTCGAAACTAGGGTTATTTACTGTATGAACTAAATATTATTAATTTGTCTCTCTCTCAACGTTTTACCGTCTCGATGATTTTTCATGTTCTATGCCACGTATAGTTCATTGTTTGATTAGTAGAAGGACTCGTTGAAACCTCGTATTAAATCGTTTTATGAATAATCTTTGACTTTTTATGCCCCGTATACTTAGTACTTTCGAGATTCTACTTTAGGTTGAGAACAAACAATTTTTTTCGAATATTCTTTCTTTAGTGCTTAATTAAAAATCTTCCGTGTATTAGTAGCTAGATTTGATACTGTACATGAGTAAAATTGAGACTCTATGTGACAACACAATTAAATCCTAATCTACGAAGGATTCCCGTAACCTTAACATTTTCCTCGTACTGTTTTTAAAACTTTATTAAATAATTTTAATTCATTAGTTAATTTAATTCTTTATAAATAAAACCTAAAAAAATATTTTAATCCAAACTCCTCGTAGGAACGAACCGTATTTGCTATTGTCTACATCTTTCGACACTGTGCGCTTGCGGTAAAACAAAGTCGGTTTTCGGACGCATCAAGTTTTTGGCGCCGCTGCCGGGGAGTTTTTTTTTCGATTAGATTTTTTTTAGATTTTTATTATTTTGTTCGATTTTACGCTTTTTGGTATTTATCTTCTGCTGCAGGTTTTGGGAACGGAAACGAAAAGAAATTGAGCCAAATATTTTGGTAATTAAAAGACTTGGACTAAAGTTAAAGCTGAAAGAACGTAGAAGAAGACAAATAGTTAATTTTTACTTTTTAGGATTTTTATTAGTTAATTTAATTTAGAAAACTGTATTAGAGAATTTTTGATTATTTTTGTAATTTTCTTTTAGTTTTGGACATTACGTACATTATTATTATTTTTAAACCCTACAGAAGGGTAGTATTAAATATAAACTGCACAGGGAAGGACGACAATTACGATATTGTCTCGGCCCCTTGGGTTCGTACACTGACACAGGAGTCAGTGGCCTGAGTCGACTTCAACGGTTCATCCCCGTCTGTTACGGGAGGTAAGATTCGATCAACCCACGAATCCCTTGCAAGTGGGTTTATGTATTCCTTCGTGTGCATATATGTTGAGGACCTGAATACGGATTTACTTTTCTAGTAAAGGTCAAGAACTAGCCATATAAGATAAAGACTCGGATTTCATCACCGTTTTCTTCTTGCCCGCTTTAGGAACACGTTACCAAACGCGAACCTAAACCTTAAAATTTTGACTAGAAAGAGACTGATAGGGTAACGTGCTTAAAGGAAACTCGATCAAAAGGACTGTATTGGTTACTTTGTTAGCCTAACTCGAAGTTCAGGAAGATTATTTTAAGTTGATTATAGCCGCCTTGTAACCCAGGGAAAAGTTGCCAAAGAGACAGGGTTATCAAAGCTCCTTAGAGCTTATCCTGTTTCTCTTCGACTTAATATAATTCGGATCGTTCTAAGAGGTTTGCTAGAACTGTAACTAGTTGCCTTTCGAAAGAATAGAAGCTGGTCTAGAAACAATCTAAGTGGAGCCATCATGCTTTTTGTTTGCTAGATTCAATAGGTGATTTGGTTGAGTCAGCCTTGCTTGTGATTGTTTAAAAATTCCACCACACTAGGTATATTTAGCCTTGTATTATGGATCCCGACGTATATACACTTTTTTATCATCAGGAACCTAGGAGAGGAGAGTGTGTAAATAATGATTGGAATTATGCTCATGGGTATGATCATTCCGGACCTTGTGAAGATTATGATTATTACCAACCTTACCCAGGTTATGAGTTACATTATACTAATTCCAATTATTATTCACACACGTATAATTCACAATATGAGAGAGATGATCGATCATACTGTGAACCATCTGCATCACTCTCATTTAACTTGGAACAGTGGAGTCACGACCTGGGAAAATCAATTGAATAGTATTGTCATAATATTGCCAAATCAACTGAAAGATCTTCTCAAATACTTTCTGAACTTTTACAACAAGTAAATGATTGTCCTCCTTATAATGATTCGAGTTCTGCTTTATATAATTCTCATGATATTAAAATGAAACTGTTAGGAACGATGAACCTTTGTGTTTTGAGAATGATGATGAACTTGACACTTGTGCTAATAGGAATAATGACACTGTTATGACATTTGAATCTAGTGTATCTTGTCCAACTCACGATCATATTAATGATGATATGCCTATTCAAAAGGATGAGGTTTGGATTAGAAACCCTATGTATTCAGATGATGATGATTTTGAAGAACCTGTTTATACAGGGGATACTATTTTCGAGTTTAATAACTCAGAGGCAGTAGTTGTGCAAACTGATATACCTTCTAATCATGTACATTCTGAGAGTCCTACCGGTCACCTAGAAGAGGATAATAACGATCCAATTAATCATGAAACTGTTTGCATAATTGATGAAATAGTCCATGAAATTCACTTGCAGAACCATATAGATGATCCATTAGAGAAATTCCTAACCCATTGTAGATTTGATATGGACAATGATAATGTTATTAATGAGGTGAAAACCTTGTTAGATTATGACCAACTGATCATAACTTAGAAGAAGCAATTGATTATTTTCAAGAGTATGACGATCTAGAAATCAGGGAAATTATGACTAGTCTATCTAGAGACACCCAAGATTCTAAGTGTGGGGGTGATTATCAATCTCCCTTTACCTTACCTTTGACTCTTAGAAAGGTCCCTAACTTGGGACGTGACATATACCTCTATTATTTTGCAAAATCATCTTCAAGCTATATTTCCTGAACCTAATGTCCAGAAAGAAGTTCAGTTGTTAGAAACCCATCCTCTGGTCGATGTGGTTTACCTAGGCGATAATACCAAGATTGACTTTATTTTCCCATCAAAATGTTTTCTTCCATATGTGGGAACGTATGAATTTCAAATGTGTCAGTTATTAAGTTTTGAGACTAAGCCTGACTACTTTAGGAGAGTAGAATCGACACATTTGCTTAAGAATGACCATTTTCATAGTAATCAACTGTGTGAATCAAATTATATTAACTTTGAGGATCCATAATTATTCAGGTTATTATTATGTGCTTCTAAGTGCTTACTTGAGTTATTCCAGACTCTACAACCTGAACCTGTTGATCCTATCCACGAGGAAATCCAGCCCCATGAAAATATTTTATCTAGACCCTTTTATCGAGCCTGAACCTGAACCACAACTAAAAGTAGTTGTCTTAAACAACAAACTAGATAAGGGTGTACTCGGTTTGTTCTTTTTCTTGGCTTGTTGCAGTTTCCTTTTCTTGGTGATAGCATTATTTGATCCAGATGACCCACAGTTGTTCCGGCTATTGCTATATGATACTATCATTTGCTTCATGGGAGTCAACCCATCAGATTTGTTTCCTTCACCTTATCTTTTTAGTTTTGATTGCTTGTTTTATGCTATTTTAGGATTTCCCATCTTGATTTTACATTGGATGAGTTAGTTTACATTGAGGACAATGTAAAGTTTAAGTGTGTGGGAGTTCGAGCCTATAGAATTCTTAAGTATTCACTTTTTAGGCAGAAAATTTTCAAATTATTTGCATGAAAACCTCTAACTCTTAGATATTTTAGAGTCACTTAGTATACTTCTTTCTACGTTTACATACGGAGTTCTAACCAAAACAACTGAACTTAGAACTATTATAGAACTATATTCGGAGTGCTTAGTTGTTGAGAGGCTAGAGCTGACAAAAATGGACTTAAACTGCCGGTTGAGAATACAATATTAGAGTTGTTGATCATTCAATGCCCATGAGTGAGGCACCAAACCTTAAATTGTCCGTTTAGAGTGTTTCATATGTGCAAATTCCGGGTAGAATGATGAGCTACCTAACCTCGCACCAATTTCAGCACTACTTTTTGATCTCTTGAGTGTTATTTCTATCAATCAAGAGGGTGCCATCAGAACTGCTAACTCTATCTTGTAGTCTTGTTTGCAGTTAACACCATTCTCTCGACTATAACAGGTCCATAGAAACATATTATCAACAAGCAGAATATCAAAAATTTAAAGTCAGTTTAGGTTTAAAGGCAACCGTTTAAGAAAGAGCAAATTTCATATTCAAGTAATTTAACAATACAATTAATATGTTAAAGACTTATGTACAAAAGCGAAAGAAATCAAAAGATGTGAGTTAGTGAAGTTCAGAATCAAGTGGTAAAGTCTTTATCCCACGGTCGTAGTAATTTTATCATTTATTTTTCAGTTTATATTGTAAAAAAAAAAAAAAAAATTTATCATTGCTTCAAGTGTAGATTTTCTTTAGTATTCTGTCAATAAGGCCGTGGGGAAGAAGAAATCTATAGAGAAGTCTCTAATAACAAGAAATTGAGGAAATGAGTTACAAATTATCAAGGTTCTACGAAGTTCAAGAGTTCATCATCTACAGTTGAAGACCGAAGACGTTTCTATTGGATGCTGTGAGAGTGGTGTTGATTGCCGATCGGATGAGAAGGTAAGTAAGCATTCCCATCCTTGCATAGTGGTTGATTTCCTTTATTAGGGTCACTAGAAAAATAAAAAGGGGTTCTTCTTCGTCCCACTTTCTATGGGATAACATCTCCATATGATTCGGAAGGTTACCTTTCCTTCCTACCATTCAACGTGTGTAGGATTTCTATCTTCATTCCTGCCTGCACACATGTGTGAACCATAAAGTGCGTCCTTTGAGTGTCAAATTCATAAAACCCTATTGGTGAGGCAGAAATATTCGGTCACTCTCGAACCTAGATCCTTTTACATAGTGGTTTTCTCCTAACTCAAGAGTTAAGCATGAGAATAATGTTCTTTATACTTCTAACTTCTTATTGTTAGTGTGCAGAAACTTTATGTCTTCGTAGCTCTTTGGATGCTGGTGCTTTGGAATACTTAGAAGTTGGAGTAGGTTTTGTGGGTACATATCTTGTAAACCCTCACGAGACTATAACTCGTCACTAGGGACACCTAGGGGTTTAAAGGCTTGTTACACATGCTAAGTGTAACCGTTTCCTCAACGATCCGATGAACAAGAGCATAAGCTTGCTGGTGATATTGAAGAAGATGATCTCAGATGTCGGCAGCGATCAGAGAGGGATTGATGATCATGATTGTGATGATCATGATTGTGATGATCATTTATGGAAAAAGGATTTGAAGATCGAGAATGGTGCAGTAGGATTAGTGAGGTTCTTGAGAAGCTTGGGTTGTAATCTGATTATCGAGTTTCATGGCAGAGACTTTGATGGTGATGTTTGATCACGGTGATGATATTAATGGCTGTGATGGAGTGGTCTGTGTGGGTACTAGTCGGAATTGGTTTCTAAAGATGATTCAGGTCAGCGAGTCTCGAGATTTGGTGGATCAGTGAGTAGCTAATGTTGCTGGAATACATGGGTTGAATGTTGGAGATGGGTTATGACAGTTAGAGACAGTGATGGTTAGTGGTAGCTAGCGATGGCAGAGTTAATAATAGAACACGAGCTGCTGGATTCTGTGCATGGTAGTCGAGTGATAGTTCATAGGAACTGGGTGAATAATGAACATGAGCCTGTGATGCTGTGAGACAGAGTTTGAGAAGATGAAGGAAATCCTGGAAGTCTGAGGCAGAGAGATGGTGTTGCTTGAGTTCAGTTATGGGTTGAGTTCGATAGTGTATGGGTGTTGCTGATGGACTCGAGTTTTTGAAGGTGCAGTTGAGAATGGGTAGGCAGTAGTGATGGAGTTTTTGGTCGTGAACTGAAGGGTATGGGTCTATATGCTGTTGGCTTGAATAGAAGAAGAATAAGAAAAGACAGGTTCACGAGATTTGGAGATGATTCTGAATAGTAGTTGTGAATGGTGGGTTGTATAGGTCTTTTGGGCAAGAGTTGGGGCTCGACTAAGAAGCCAGCAGGAAGAGGAGACTTGGATACCAATTTGTCTTAATTTTGGAAAGAGTTTCTTGCCGAGAGATACCAGGTATTGAAGCTGTTACCGTCAGTTTTGTGTGATGAATGGCTGAGATGTGTGATGTTTTAGGAGTTTGAATGAGTTAGGAAAGTGTATTTGGGCGGTGACTATCTCCTATAAATAGTAGCCGTGAACACCACTTAAGGACAGATCCCTCTGACGTAGAGAGCTTCACATACATACCTTCCCAGACACTTTTGGAAGTACAGCTTCACGTACAAGAAGCTCACGGACAGAATTGACGAAGCCGGAGGAACACTGAAAAGGGTTAGTTTATTTTTCTTAATAATTTGTATGGCTTTTGAGAAAGCCATGTTGGGCTAATTCCTTTGTTAGGGCGAAAGGATGAACTTGTAGAGATGATTTTTATTTGTGTTTCGAAACTAGGGTTACTTACTGTATGAACTAAATATTATTAATTTGTCTCTCTCTCAACGTTTTTACCGTCTCGATGATTTTTCATGTTCTATGCCACGTATAGTTCATTGTTTGATTAGTAGAAGGACTCGTTGAAACCTCGTATTAAATTGTTTTATGAATAATCTTTGACTTTTTATGCCCCGTATACTTAGTACTTTCGAGATTCTACTTTAGGTTGAGAACAAACAATTCTTTTCGAAATTTTTTTCTTTAGTGCTTAATTAAAAATCTTCCGTGTATTAGTAGCTAGATTTGATAATGTACATGAGTAAAACTGAGACCCTATGTGACGAACACAATTAAATCCTAATCTACGACGGATTCCCGGAACCTTAACATTTTCCTCGTACTGTTTTTAAAACTTTATTAAATAATTTTAATTCATTAGTTAATTTAATTCTTTATAAATAAAACCTAAAATAATATTTTAATCAAAACTCCTCGTGGGAACGAACCGTATTTGCTATTGTCTACATCTTTCGACACTGTGCGCTTGCGGTAAAACAACGTTGGTTTTCCGACGCATCAAAAGTACCAAAAAGAAATATTATCAGTTGAAGCACAAACAATATCAGTGCAGTGAAATCATATTATTAGTTGCATGCACAAGTATACCAATCTGGAAAACATAGGTAAGGTAAAAACTGGAAAACATACATAAAGGCAGCAAAAACTGGAAAACATACATAGAGGAAGAAAAGTTTCTTACCTTGAATATGCCTGCACACCTTGGGAAGAGAACAAGCTTGGCCTTGTATGTCTTAAGACGCTGTACATTGGTTTGGAGCCCTTCCAATGATTTTTTTCTACGCCTACGGTCCACGGTGATACCATTTGTACGATCAAGATTTTTAAGAACTCTAGCACCCTATGATGTAATTTCATCGGTATATCCTCAGGGTAAGAGATTGATCTATGCATTGAGATGTAAGTTATAGTTACATTTCAACCAACTCTTTTGTTGTTTGAGGGATAGTAAAGATGTTAAAGAATCACCTGGGAATGATTACTCGCGATGGTACTCGCGACTTAACTGAAATTTCCCATGTATGGATGTTCAAACCTGCACATGTAGAAAATTAATGTATTGTCAGAAATTCTGATTCTTTTTATTTGAAAATCCACCCTTGTAATCAGTTAAATGAGATGTCTTTCAAAGACAATATGTAACAAAAAGTAGAAGCACCAATAGAAGGAATTCGTGTAATTGAGCTGCAGACCACAAAAATTCTACTATTTTATTGATGATGAATTAATGTTCCAAGGCAAATTCAATTAATGAATCGGTTTTGTTGATTGTAAAGTCTCTATGTACACATTCAAGGGATCGCACCCGGCAAAACTTAAATTAGTATAATACCAAAAACACAAATTTTGAACTATACAATTGCCAGGTACAACTCAAATTCCACATAGCCATACACACTATATAGCCCAACATACACAGGGCATTAAAACTTTGATAAACAAACTACGCAGTAAATTGAGTAGATATCTACTGAGTATTCAATGCACAAATCAGGTTACTATACAATTTGACCCATTATTATATAAACCATCACCCAATCAAACCATAAAAATGAAACCACCTGCTCACCACAGTCGTAAACTCAATGGCTTGGCTCAATGAACTCAAATTCTTGCTGAATAAACAAGTGTTCATGTGAATCATGTCAACAAATCAACATGATTCATCAAGCCATTCAATCATAAATGTAACACAAAATAACCAGAATAAAAAATAAATGTATAGATTACATACCATCAACTTAAACCAGACATCTTCTTTGTAGTTCTCTGAACACTCCTCCAATCCACGTATGACACCGGACAATACACTCGGACAAGTTTGCCTGCCCGAATAGCTAATTTATCTGCATTATCACCTATAGGTGTACCATACTCATCTACATCTACCACCAACTTCGGCTTAGCAACAACACTAGTTGAAGCAGTCTCTATTTCAGGAAGAATAATATGTATTAAATGGAAATCAAGAACACAATCATATTGACAAACAAAATGAAAACACTAAACAGGTACTCTTCATAAACCAATAACTGCAGATTTCATATAAACCAAAGACAATACAGGTAGTTATATCAATTATGCAACCACAAAACTCATTACAATTCAAACCCCCAACAAAATAAGAAAACCCCTTTTTCAAAAACAGAACAAGAACCCAAAAACAAAGATTAAAAATCAAAAACCAATTTTCAAACAACAAATAGAAACTCTAAAATCAGAAAACCTAAAATCAGAAATTGATACTACAAAACTAGAGCAAAATATTGTTTTCATGAGATCACCTTAAGAGAGGCAGAGACAACGAGAAATGATGTGAAAGATAGAGAGATTTGAGAGAAAGAAACCCTAGGTTTTCAGAAAAAAATAGAATCAAGGATGGAGACCATATTATATACAACAATTTAGGGGGAACTTTAGATTCAAAAACATTTTAAATTTTAAACTGATTTCACCGAAAATTTAAGGGGGGAAAGGAATTGGTAAATTTTTGGAGCGGGGAAAGAAAAAAATGGGGGGAAATGTTGGGGATTTTTGTTCTTCTAGAATCCTAGTTTTGGTAGATGTGAAAAAAAAATATGGCTAAACAAGAGCCACGTTCACAACTTATTATAGAGCCACGTTAGGAACTGGATGAATAAAATCGTTTTTTTCTCCTTCTACTCATTTGTAAAAGAGATATTTAAAACGAGGACATTATCTTATCAAACTGTACACCATCAAAAATAGAGTATCGATTTAATTTGTAGTCGGAGGTCCATATTTAAAACGGCATTAAGAAATAAATTTAATTGAATAGATTTATGGTTACGGATAAATTTCAAAACACGAGACTAATCATGTCCGGGATAAACAATAGAGTATCTTATTGGAACTCTTTGCATAATTTTAAAATGAGTCCCACGTGAATATCGTTAAAAATTGATCAGGTGAACCCTAAAAATTGATTATATGATGCCAAGTGGAAATATGTAAGATTGATTCTAAAAATTGATTCTTTCGGTTTCCATCGGAGGTCCTTGTCGAGAAGCTGGAAAAAAAATGATAAAATCCGATTGAATCTGAGCGAGACGGCCAAATTTGGAAATTAAGTGAAGTTAATGGAAATTAAGTGAACCCGATGAATATTGAGTGAACTCATGTGAGATCGAAGAATATTATATGAATATGAGTGATATCGATTAAAAATGAGTAAAGTCAACTGAGATCGATGAAACAATGAATGAATTCTAGTGAGACGGAATAAAATTGACTGAATTCAAAGTGATCGAATAATAATTGGTGAGATCGATGAAAAACAGGTGAATTCGAGTAAAACCGATGAATATTGGGTGAAATCAAGTGAGATCGAAAAATATTAAGTGAATTCGAGTGAGATTAATGAAAAATGACTGAGTTCGATTGGGATCAAATACAATTAAATGAATCAGAGTGAAATCTATTGGGTTCGATTGGGATCGAAAAATAATTAGTGAGATCGATAAAAAACGAATGACTTCAAGTAAGGTCGAGTGAAAGCGATGAATCTTGAGTAACTCAAGTGAGATCGATGAAAAATGATTGAGTTTGATTGAGATTGAATAAAATTCAATGAATCCGAGTGAAATCAATCGAAATTGATGTATAATGGGTTTATCTGATTGAATATGCTTAGAAATTTACATAAGATATATAATGGGTGCAATTTATTGAATTTTTTTGTCTAAAACTGAGTGAAACCGATGAATATTGAGTGAACTCTTGTGAGATTGAAGAATATTATATAAATATGAGTGAGCTCGATGAAAAATGATTAAATTCGAGTGAGATTGATGAAAAATGACTGATTTTAATTGAGATAAAATAAAATTTTAGTTAGTCATATCATAGTAGTCGGAGCCTACATGGATGATTTTAGCTTCCGGACCCTGTTACATGTCCAAATCGAGCCATCCATAGCGTCGTTTACATTAGGGAAGATAACAACATGTTATATTATGCTTGGTCATGTACCACATTGGAGTGGAACTTCGAAACATCTAGACTAGTGCATATAGATCATAGTTTGATATCGTTAGATTTGTTAGATCGATAAAAAAATGAATGAGCTTGATTGAGATTGAATAAAATTCAATGAATCTAAGTGAAATCGAGTGAAATTGATGAAAATTGATATAAGTTGAGTAAGATCGATCAAAATTGAGTGTATTCAAGTCGGTTCGATAAAAAATTGAGTGAATTTTAGTGAGATTGATGAAAATTGAATGAACTCAAGTGAGATTGATGAAACATTGAGTGATTTCTAGTGACAAAGTCGATAGATAACCGTAGAAATCGATGGAATCCGAAAGAAATTGAGTAACCTAGTGTCATCCATATATTCGACCTAATTCGACATCCTTAGAACTTCATATGAATTTATTTATATATACATATACAAATTCATCTGACTCTAAAAATCGTTCAATCTAATTGGATATTCTATATGATTCAATTCCATAAATATTTTAGATTTTACCTATTTAGGTTTGATGTTAATGTCCTTTTAGTTAGGTTTTTTAGTTCCAGTGAGATTCAGAACTGTAATAGGTAGATATGCAAAGATCACCTGTGTTAAGTGTATGTCCAAGAAAGCGATGGATGTCCATCGATGTTCGTCATATTATCCTTAATAACCTCTTTCCCTAAGTCGGAATC
>JAJJMC010007837.1:118883-185904 GCA_023531435.1 Papaver californicum
TTGATTGATAACATGTTGGAAGATGGAAGATGAACTCTCTAACCAATATTCTTTACCTCTGATATTCGTTTTAATTAATTTGCTTTAGTATAATTTAGTTATAATGACAACCAAAACCCCCCCTGTTTACATAAGTAATCGAAAGTAATTAACAATCACCTGCCTCTCTGTGGGAACGAACTTGTTCTTATTGTTATACTCTAATCTATATTAGTGAAGTAAGAACCTGAATTATTTTGGTTGATTGACAACCGACCAATCTTCTGTATGAAGATTGGATGATCAAGGTTGATCGACTTGAATTGCTCTCTTTTTATACTTGTTCAGTTGTAAGCTTGTTACCGTGCAAAAAAAATTTCACCTGTTCAATAGATCCAGAATCTATTTATATCATAGCTATTATAACCACCTGACCTCTTCTCTGGAAGAAACTGTCGATGGTTGAGTAGTGGTGAAATGGAGAAAGTGGAGAAGGTGTTGACAACTGCTCTCCACTTCAATTGTGGTTGAGTAGTTGGTTACTCAACTTGCCACTTCTCTACTCAACTACTATCGAGCTTTCCATAATTTTTCTTTAGTGGATGCACTGCTGCATCACATATCATAGACCGCCAGACCAAAGCCTTAATGAATATCCCTCCATTTGTGACATTTGATGTCTTGTGTAATATTGTAGTACTAAGCACTACTGATATTAAGTCGATTGAGACCTTCTTAATAAATCCAGAATCTATTTATATCATAGCTATTATAACCACCTGACCTCTTCTCTGGAAGAAAATGTCGATGGTTGAGTAGCGGTGAAATGGAGAAAGTGGAGAAGGTGTTGACAACTGCTCTCCACTTCAATTGTGGTTGAGTAGTTGGTACTCAACTTTCCACTTCTCTACTCAACTACTATCAAGCTTTCCATAATTTTTCTTTAGTGGATGCACTGCTGCATCACATGTCGTTGACCGCCAGACCAAAGCCCTAATGAATATCCCTCCATTTTATGACATTTGATGTCTTGTGTAATATTGTAGTACTAAGTACTACTGATATTAAGTCGATTGAGACCTGCTCAATGGGTCTCTCGACAAAAGACATGTCTTGCTTGACAAGATGATGAGTCTGTCTCAATTGACTAGACGGATAAGTCTAGCAGACTAGAATAAAATAAATATGTTCTGCTTGACTAGCTGATGAGTCTAGCAGACTAAAATAAATATGTCTTGCTTGACTAGCTGACGAGTGTAGCAGACTAAAATAATAAATATGTATTTATTTGTGTATAAGCAGCAGTGTGCCCATCTTAGTCAATCTTGCATTGATAAAAGTATGCAACTGAGCATGAAAAATTATATGTGAATCCTCATACGAAAATATACGTGAGAGGCTTAGTATAGTTTAGGGTTTGAAACTTGTCAGAACCCTGATTTCCCAAGTTAAGGCATTCACGTGAAAGGAAGAAGAGAGGCACCTAAACGTGAAAGGGAGAAGAGGATCGCCAAGCTTTGGTCCTCACGTGAAGAGAGAGGAGGAGCGCCAAGCTTGAGTCCTCACGTGAAGCAAGAGTCTCATATTTTTACAAGAAGCAAGACACTCATATTTTACTCTTTGTACTCAGCCTCTCACATTGAGGGTAAAAGATTAAAATTGTCAATCTTGACAAGAAGTAAGTCGTCAATTTTTGACAAGAGATAATACATTAATTTATGAACAGGAAGCAAGACGCTCATATTTTACACGTTGTACTCAGCCTCACATGTTGATGGTAAAAGAGTAAAATTATCAATTTTGACAAAGAGGACAAGTCGTGTGGACCTGATTTTATCTCTGAAGGCATGTGAGTTTTGCCTTGAAAGTAGTCACACCAGCTTAGTTGCTTGACTAAGGTGCTCATGTTGGAAGCAAGAGAGGTAGAGACGTCTCCCTCTTCAAAAATTAGGGTTTGAAAGTGTTTGACCAGAAGACAAGAAACTCATATTTACTCTCCTGCTCAGCTTCGCATGTTGAGGGGAAAACAATAAAGACACCAAATATTTGAAGAGAGGCATGATGCCCATGCTAGGAGTGAAGTCGTGCAATCCTTGTTCAGGACGCAAGACGCACAAGCAAGAGGAGCAAGACGTGTTTGAAAAATTAGGGCTAGCTTCCCTAATTTCGAAATTAGGGTTTGAAACTTTTAACACAGTTTTGCAACGTTTATAAGTGTTGCTGAACTATTTTCAAACCTTAATTAGGGTTGGAAGATGCTTTTTGTCACACTTTTTGACACGCTTTTTGACATGTTTATAGATGTTGCGAATCAAGTATTCAAAATACCCTTTAATTGAGTTCTTTTCTCACTCACGTTAGTTGTCTCTTTAAGCAAAGGGTTAACGTGATTGAGGTGGGACTTTAGCTTAGTAGAAGCTATGAAATTTTGTATGTCACAATTTTGACATTTAATTTAAGCATAACTGTTTCACTTTAATTAAATAAATATATATATTAATAGGTTAATATTGCTCAGTTTGAACATGAATATTAACATAGGTAATTTTGGGGATTCAACTGTGGAATATAGCACCAAAATAATACTCAAATTGTTTTATACTAGTGGGCAATCCATCTATGAGCTTGAGATTTTATATAAAAATCATAAAACATCTGAGAATGTTGTAGCAAGCACAGTTTTGTTATATTATTTTGTATAGTAATGAATATTGATTAGATTCATCAGTTTGATCGTATATGTTGGCCTTACATATAGAGAGAGGACATGGATAAGCGCCTGAGAGACGGTATGGATAAGCGCCTACTCAATAATTCTTTTGCAGAATTTTAGAAGTTTAGTATTTCTCATACTAGAGTCCTGAAGGTAATTTACTATTTTATCCTTATCAAAAATCCACCATCTACAATATTGTAAACTTCTAGCTAGAATCTTAAAAGTAGGTAGAATTACCAAACCGATACTTATCTTGGAACTCCCCTTTTCTTTCATAGATCTAAAAGTTTTAATTATCAACTTATGCTTGATAAGGTGTATCACAAAATTCAGGGATGGAAAGCTCAATTACTTTCCCAAGATGGTAGCGCCACTTTAATTAACTCTGTGACTAGTGTTATGCACATGTATCAAATGATGTGTTTTGCTTTTCCTTCTAATACTTTACACAGACTTACCTGTCTTCAGCGTAATTTCTGGTGGAAAAGAAAAGAAGGTGATGAAGGGACTTATCTTAAGTCCTGGCGTTCAACTTGTGTCAACAAATCTAATGGAGGTTTAAGATTTAAAAATCCACATAAGTTTAATTTAGATTTATTAACAAAATTAGCCTCGAGACTGATAAATAATCCTCATCATCTGTGGTGTCGCATTCTTAAATGCAAATATTTTCCTTTTACTGATGTTATACATTATAAGAAAAAATCGAATAGATCATAGATCTTGACTAACATTTGTAAAGGTATAAAAATTATTAAGAGTAATCACAGTTGGGACATAAGAACAGGTACTGATGATATGTTTTAAAACCTATGTCTAAGGTATAAAAATTATTAAGATTAATCACAGATGGTTAGTTTTTTGATAAATTGACTAGATTGTCTTGAAAATTTGGGAATTTGGAATGTTTATGTTTTAAAACCTATGTCTATGGAAGTATATAATTGTTGAATTTTGATGATATTTGGTACAATTGGGGCATTGATATTGAAGTATTTTGTTAATGATGAATTTTGTTCAAGAATGTTTGATTTTTGTATGTTGGTACATATGATTATGTAATTAGATAATTACTTTTGTAATTATGAAATTATTATATTTTTCCTTGATTTATTGATTATTGTTGATTTTTATCTTTCTGCATTGTGGGGATTGCTCTTGATTTTCAATGTTGTATGAATTGTTTGCCCAGAGTTGGCCGAAAGAAGAGGGCCAAGAAGACTAAAATCGTCGAGGATTCAGAAGAAGACCATATTATTGAAGAAACGGTAGAAGTTCCCGGTTTGGAACACTATACAGTTATGGAAGATAACGAGGGTCACGCCTATAACGTATTCAAGCGACGCCAAATTCAAGTTTTCACATCGTGGTTCCCTCAAATCGGTCCTTCAGACCTACCAAGGTATTGTTAAACATAGCCCTTGGGTCAAATATATTATTGAAAAGGGAGGATGGGACCGATTACTTACCATAGATGTAGTAGATTCATCGCATGCACTTATTAACTATATTGTTGAGCTTTTTTGGGATACGACAAACACTTTTCACTTCTCCTTTGGTGAGCTTGGGTTCACACCCCTTGATTGGGTAATGTTGACAGGAATTAGTATTGGTATTGGTAGTCGTGTTCCGTATGACTCAGGGAAGTTCCAATTTGAATATGTCCGGGAGCATATTTTTCCTGGACTTAAAGATAGTGCGGTTTGTAAAAGAGAAGGTATTCCCTACCAATGGGTTTCAGATGCAATTACGGTTAAATTTTTATGCACATATTTTGATCCACAAATATTGGTTGCGGCTAACGATGATAGTAGACTTGCTGATAGAGTGGCCAGAGCGTTTTATATGTATGTTTTGGGTGAGTTCTTCTTTTCAAATGCAAAAACCTATATTGATGCTGGATGGTTAGCTGCTTTGAAGGATCTAAATGCAGTTAACGAATATGACTGGGGTACTCCTGCATTTTCTAAATTGTATTCCGGTCTCGCCGCATCTGGCAGGGGACAAAAGTCAGGTAAATTTGTTAGTGTTATTTATAATTCTTTTAAATTATTTTTTTGTTGCTCAGTTATTTATTCCATTGGTTGTCAATACATTCTAGTTTTGGGGGTACGAATTTCTAGGCATTTGTCGGCCAAAGAACGTTTCGCCTGAAAGTGAAAATGAGTGGCCTAGATGTCATCGGTGGACGGGAAGCCGTAGGAAGAGTATTGACATTCTTCGTTCAAGGACTTCTCTGAATCAGTTGTATATAGACGATGTGACCTGACAACCGTGAGAAGCTGCAACCATGGTCATGGAATCTGAAATTAGACGGAAAGTTGTAGAGCTCTCAGGGAATAGGGCAATATTCTCTTGGCTAGGCACCGTGAGTTTATAATTTATTTCCATTGGAATATTTTTTATTTTCTTTGCATTTCGGTTAACTGATTGGTTTATTTGTTTATTGTCAATTCAAATGGATAAAGAATAACATGTATCTCGGAGATCGGTGTTGGAAGCAGAACAATCCAAGATGGGGCGTTCCTAGCAACCCGCCTAGTTGTATTTCCAACTTCAGCGACGAAGTGGTTGAGGAGATGAGCGAAAACTGTCTGGTCCCTGCAAGTGAGTTTGTACATGTCGTGAACTATGATCTATATACGGAGTATTGGCGACATGTGACTAACCTGTATAAATATGCCACGAAAGTCGATTGGGAGGTTGAAACGTACGGTTATGCTGGTGACCGTATTAAACACAACATCCAACGTCGTCGTGAACATGTACCCATTCCGCCCCCACCACAGCTACCATACGTAAGTATACAACAAAACACTGTAAATTTGATTTTAGTATACAATGATGGTTCAGAATTTCATTTCATTTTTTTCATCACAGGTCGCGGTTTATGATTTAGTTCAAGAGTTGTCTGATTTTACCCACGAGTTTCAGAATTTACGTTAAATGAAACTAAGGAGAGGATGGACTATTTCATTTCCAAAGATGCAGAAATACAGGGTCTACGAAATGAAAACAACATGTTGAACTCACAACTTGCCCATTTTCGTCAACAACAACCACCCATTGGGTTTGGCACGTATGCTCAGAATATGCCACCATCGATGTGGAACACCATGGGTCAGGGATCGTCATCAACAATGCAATCAAATAACTATAATTCCAGACCATCTTTTCCTCCGTTTATGCCCCCGCGCTCGGCGTCCGAGAATCAAGATACGGAAGAGTAGTAATTCATTAGCATTGAATTGTTAGTTGAACAGAAAACTTTTTCTTTTCTCAGATTTGAATTGTCTTTTTAAATTATTTTTCTTACATTTATAATCGTTGATTTTATCCTTTATATTAGTTTTGTATTGTCAATTCAAAACTCTGAATATTTTTTCCTCTGTTGTTTTGGTCATTTGGTATTGTCTTGTCAACCGACATTTCATATCTCTGATGCGTCCGTCCACCCCACCTGCCGCAACTCTATTTTCCCAATAAAATACCAACCATGTATTGTCAATTCAAAACTCTGAAATTTTTTTTCTAACTTTTGTCGTTTTGGTCATTTGGTATTGTATTGTCTTGTAGCGAAAAATGGGTTGTGCAATTATTTATAATGAAAGTACAACCAACAACCAGTTTTCGAAATTATCCTATAAATACATTTGTTTTCTCTACCAAATACCACACACACCTAGTTTCATACACTCTACAAATTTCATTTACTCATCTCCTCTTTGTAATTCACTTCATAACCCTACCTACAAACATGGCAACATTTGATTCAGCTGAAGATTTGGCTATAACCAAAACATGGCATAACGAAACCTTACGTGAAGATGTCATAGTTGGAAGGGTTGAACCTGAAACCTTTTGGGGGAGGATCTACATCCAATATGCTCGAGAATATGGAAATCCAAAACAAAGATCTCTTGAACAAATTCATGATAGATACCAACTTATCCGAATAGGGATAGCTGATTATATAGCTATACAACAACGGATCTTTAACCCCACCCATTTAGGCTTGTCGATCCAACAATTTGTAAGTATCTTTTACTTAACCTAAGTTGTTTGGTATTCCAATAACAACATAGTAAACTTGATGAATTATGTTTTTTTTTCCTATGCTTGTGTAGGAGGATCTTGCAAAAATGCACTACTATCAGGAAAAAGGAGAAGGTTCACATTTGTAGAAAGCTACGAGTTTATTAAGTCCAAAATGTAACCGGAAGTAACTGCTAACTTTATCCACCGATTTTGAGAATTTTTCTAACTTTTGTCAGAGTTTGGTTGTAATCGGTAGCTCATGTATTATCAATATATTTTAATAGATGGCCACATTTCATTAGTTAATTAATTTTGTAAAACAGTTGAACGTAAAATCATTTCATTGAATCGAAAAGGCATACATCGCGTAACATTAAAGGAGATGAAATATAATAAATCAATAGATTACACTTAAACACTTAAGCAAACCTATTATCAAACCTTCAACGGGTCGTATGACGCCCGGGACGAAGTTCTTCACATCTTCTGAGAATAATCAACACAAAAGGATTGTATTTTTCCATCACCCTTAGGATTTCGAAATGAGGTTGGTACCTGAAATCTGAACGTTTCCATCTTCTCCATTCCTCCAGAGATCTGGCAACAACTTCATCATCAGTTTCGTTCCTAATTCTTCTTTCATTCACCTTAGCGGTTAAAGAAGAAAATTCTAGTACCTCCTTTGTGATTTCCACATATCGACAAAAAAAGGCATGCTCTGTTTCGCTTATTGGGGTTACCGGTTTCATTACAAAAGTTAACATGAATATCTTCTAACCATTGCATGCTCATTGAACCATTCATCCGACGTTCATGACCCCTTGCTGGATAATATAATATTATGTTTCGATATAGGGATAAATATTCCTCTAGGGTAAAATTCTCTGCATTAAGCCTAAAATTTTCGTAAGTCATAATTATGAAAACGATAGATTAATTTTTTTTTTATGAAATGTAAAAGATGTGGATTTGAAATGGGAATGATAGATATAAATTCATTTATTTATAGGTGTATCAGAATACAAATTATTGTCGTTGACAACGGTAACAAATTAACCAGGAATTAACCAGGCGGACTCCTAGGAGCGCGCCTAGCACCGAGCGGCGTCCTAGCGCCTCGCCTATATCTGAGCGAAGTCCTGGAGCTTTGTTTCATTGTAGGAGGTATCCTAGGATTACGCTCCAACTGAGCGGCATCTTAGCGTTGCGCCTGTTGATGGGCGTGAGCCTAGAGCACCGTTTCATCAGGCGTAGTTCTAGTATACCGCTTGATCAGGCGCATTCCTCCGACACCGCCCGTGTTTCTGAGCGTTATCCCAGCATGACGCTTCATTCCATGCGGTATACTACGACACCGCTTGACGCCAGGCGGAATACTACGAGCCCGCCCGAGTAAACCATGTTTAGTCTGGATTAATTCCCAAATTCCCTCTGATACAGTCGAAATTCTGGACTATCCACTACATTTGGTCGCGCCGCTGCGCTTCACTTTTACGGACTATCTACTAAATTTTCTCTTTACTCCATGTTTTAATCGCGCCATTGTGGACGCTCTTAACTCCTACCAGGTTGCTAATAACAGTTTCTTTAGAAATAACCAATTTGCCCTTATTGAGTTCTGGGGAACCGGTAAGCCTAGGTTTTTGTTTTGCCCATAATTTCTTCATACGATGTCGGAATGATCTCATTCTTTCGCCGTTGGTTTCATTTTTTCGTTATCTACGTGATGATGACAAGAAATCTTGGATTTGGAAGAGTTACACCTGGTCTTTGGTCCTTATTCACTTATAGCACTTATTTTCTTGCGCAATTAAATGCCTATTCTCTTCTCTTAGATGATCCCACATAATAACAGATAAATAAACAAAAAAAAAATGTAATATACAATAATTCACAAGAAAATCTAGCAAATAAGTGCATGCAATTGATACTCTAAATATGTAAAATATGCACTTATCAACCATATGTCAAGTACATTCGAGATAATATCCTACCTTAAGATAAGAGAGAAGCAAGTAGGACAAAACAGAAGGCCAAGAGATTTATCTTTCATGAAGGGATCATGTACTGCAAAAGTTTTGGTGGAAACCTACTGCGATGCTTAGCCAACTCCGATATCGCCATAATGCTGAAAAAGGCTCATGAAGGTGAACACCAGGGGAAGAGGAAATTGTTTCTCCAAATTCACGAAAGATATTATTGGCCGACCATGGAAGATGATGCAGCTGCATTTGTCTAGAAATGTCATAAATATCAGGTTCATGAAAACCTCATTCATACGCCTTGCATCCCTCTTCATTCAATAAGAAGTCTTTGGCCCTTCTATAGCTAGGGACTGGATATCATTGGAAAAATCAACCCACCCTCGTCAAAGCAACATGATTATATCATCATAGCTATATAATCTTTTACTAAATGGGTTGAAGTTATCCCTCTCAAAAGTACAACTGGAGAAACGGTTACATCGTTCATCAAATAATACATTATTTGCAGATTCAGTGTCCCCAACCATGTTATCATAGACAATGGAACGCCTTTCTGTAATGAGCAAGTCAGCAGGACATGTCTTCTCCGAAATTTTCCCCTAAATAGGAAGGTCCTTACGTGGTTATTAAAGCAATGGCCACTGGATACTACAAGATCATCGCTGTCAATGGGGGTGTGCAAGGGATCATATCCAATGTCAAGTGGCTCAAAGCATACTATGCTTAGACAAAGATTAACATTCCTTTCAAATATTACCGTGTAATTTCTCTTTTCAATTCCTTCAAAAAGTAGTGCTACGCGTTGTCTACTCAAAATTCAAGTTAAATTTAATCAATATAAAAGAAAAAGTTTCCTTATACTAACACAGTCATTTATTTCAACTACCTACTTATTAAAAAAAAACTAAATCAAAATGCACCGCCTAAAATAAACCATCAAGCAATCGATAGTCCCCTTGTACAACATTTAATCTTCCTTTGGAATATTTCAGTTCGGGCTTTCAATTCTTGGATCGACTTCTCCACTCTTGCTGATTCTTTTTCTAGATTCCTCTCTTCCTCCATGATAGCCCTTGAAGTAGGAAGGATGTTAGCACTGATGCATGCACGATCGATTTTCACGACATCCAACCGCTGACGAAGCCAGCTTACATTAAATTCCATGGCTTCACAGGTAGACAACAGGTCTTCCCATCTTTGGATAGCCGAGTTTGTGACGTCATAAAGAGTTACATTTTCCATTTCTTTAATCATGGGGAGAAGGCATTGCACTGCAGAGATTAAAGCAGAGGTACAATGTCGCACCAACTTTCTAGTGAAAATATGGCCATACTTCTTCCAGATTCTGGTGTACCAATCAACATATTGATTCAACACGAGAAATCCTCCTATGACTCAATGCTCAGTCGACAAAGATTTTATTCGAATTTTGAAGGCAAGCCTGCATCAGGATACTCATGAACAACAATCCCCAAGTCACCATCCGCCAAATTGGTTGCAGAAGCATGTTATGTACCTGCTACGGTGAGAGAGGGTGCCCCATGTAATATTCTTGTTAGTATTTTGTAAAGGTAGTTAGTACTAATAGTTAGTTGATTATCTTAAGTAGTAGTAAATGTAATTTGTAATGGATGGTTGAGATGTAACCATACGAGGGCCTAGTGATAGTGAGATCTAGTTGGGGAAACCTAGCTATAAAAGACTATAATAGAAAATCATCCAAGTTTAATCAATACACTCGTTTATCGATTTAAGGCTAGTTCTTCGGAATTAGAAGGCTCGATTCTTCGGAATTGGGAGGTTACTTTTATCAATTGATCCAATCTTGTCATTGTATATCCAGGTACATGACAATTGGTATCTAGAGCCGTTCGATCCCATACCCTAATCATGGTTGATGGAATGAATTTACAGGAGGAAAAATGGGTACAAATGAATGGAAAATTGGTACCAATGATGAAGTTGGAGAGAATAGCAACAAAAGATTTAGACAACTACATATGGTGGTATAGATTTCATTTGGAAAATAATAAATCTCTAGATCGACAGAACGATCTTCGGAGGTGGTCAAAAAAATATGGATAAAGCAGTGAAAAAATTGAGATCGATCCTGTTTATTAGATGTACTGGTTCAAGTTATCAGCCTCCTTGCAGAGTGAAAGTCGCTTCTACAGATAGTGATGATTCTCTAGAATTGGAGTTAATTCCTCAATTTTTTTTTTCTGAAACCGAAGATGTTGATTCACACAATGGTGTGAGATTCCAATCTGACGAGCTTGTGACACCGGAGATGATGGACTTCTCCGAGTTCAATCAAGTCAAAATTAGTAAGATGAATGATTATTTTCGAGGGTTTTACTTCAACGAGTTTGAGGATAATTTCGGAAATCTTGAATACATGAAGGAGTATTTCATCACTATTCACAGCAAACTACTTGGTAAGGAATGTTATGCCATTGTTTCTGACTATTTTCGAGGTCTATTTGATCGTGGTAAAGAAATTGAAACTGGTGAGAGGTGTTATTCTTATGATCTATATATTTCTAAATTCTGCCCTAATTCTAGTTTGATTGTTCGTACTGGGTTGATATTCATGGATGCTTCCTATGAAAAATTCGTTTATGAGCTAATTGCTATTTGAGTATTCAAATGTGTTTTTGTTTGTTAAAACTGGTGATAGTCGTGTTGTTAGCCAGCTATTTGATAAAAGGCCTCAACAACGTAGTATTCTCTGGGCTAGATTGATTCTTAAGGTGCCAAGACAAAGTGAGTTTGGAAATGCACAAGATCTGTTTGCTCAGTTGCTTGGTGGTTTTAGATTCTTTTTTGCTAGGGAATTTACTTCTGGTTCATTCTTTCTTAATGTGGATTCCATTTCAATGGCTTACTACAATGAAAATTTTGTTAATGATCTTATTATTGAGTTTGGGTTTGAATCAGATTCATTATTTTGTGCTTCAATTCTATTGGAGTTGGTCAAACCTGGTGATACTAGTGATAGCAGTGGGCTACTTGTTCAAATATCAGAGAGAAATAGAATTTTTATACTCTTGTTGGTTGGGCTAATGAAACTTGACAAGGCACTGGAACTGTTAGATAGCATATTTGAGGGTGTAGTGTGGAAATTGCAGGAGGGGGGTGCTTGTTTTTATCCACTATTTCCAAGAACTGATTTGCCACCAATTAAGTTGTCAGTTCACGTGATTGAATTCTTGGACTCAACGAGTAATTTTGTGGTGTTCGATTACCATTCTCTTATACTGTTTCTCTCGTTATTTAGAAATAAGTTCAGGCTTTTAATAAGGGAGTTATTTGTGCATTATCCATTACCTGCACCTTTGATCTACGGAATAATGGTATATCTAAATACCTTCATGTGTGAGTTTCTGTTTTTGTATTGTCAACATTTGGTGTGTTAATATGGTTGTGAAGTTTTCAATCTGTGGTCTAAATGTATACAGCAACATCCATCTGATACTTCAGCTATCCTATATCATGGGGTTTGTCAAGTGCACCTTAGTACTTCTGTTCATCATCTGTTGCTGTAAGGGGTAAGGATAGTGTTGGGTTTCTGAAGTTTGATTCAACAAGAGGTTCTACCAAGTTGGAGTTCTTGCAGTTTTATTGCTTACATCTGAAGTCTATAAGAGTCTTTCGATTCGTGAGAGAGACAGAATCATAGTTGTTTATTCCACTTGGGGATGTTGGTATTTGTTTTACTATATTCAGTATTTTACCTCTTTTTGCAAACATGTGGTCGGTGTGAACATCTCTTATTCCACTCGCTACTTACTACCCTGTTACAGTTATTTGCGGGGTTGGGTACATGAAGCAACAAAAGGTTATAGCTGGACCAGATTTCTTACAAGGATATTGGGAACTGAGGTCTTGCTCAAGGTGAGTCAACTTCTAGATGTGCTAATACGGGTGGATTACTTGAAGTGGAAATTCAGATTGGTTTCATCTGAGTTGTGTAGTGTGAGAAATTTTAGCTGGAATTATAGGAGCAAACTGTTACTTCTTAAGATTCTTCAGAATTTTTCACATGATTGGTAACATGGATACGGCGAGTTACCAAGTAATAGTTGCTGACTGTTTTTTCTTTCTCATCAAGTCTGCTCGCTGGATTTATGATAGATGCAAGTTGTTCACTAGTCAAGAGTATTTTTCTTTTGTTGCTGCCTATAAATGTTGTGTTGATACTTGGGTCATTGTTCTTCCTGTGTACAATTGGAGGGATGCATCCGGTAATGCTTGTTTTTACCGATTATCTATACATTTGCTTAACGTCTCCAATTCAGATGGTGCTTTTCTAGAGTTCCATGATTTTACTCTTGTGCCAAGATGGGACTGTATTCAGTTGGAATTTTCTGGGTTAGTGCTGAGAAGAATGAAGCGACTTCCTGCAGTATTTGTTCGAGTATGCTTCCCTATCTATTTTGCAACAATTGAAGGTGCTGCATTCAGGCCTGTGCTTCTACCTGCTTGTGTAATTCCATATGCAGCAGAAGACAGGGAGTAGATTCTTCACATCTTCGCTAGAAATAACAAAATAATTCTTATGCATATTTCCCATCCCCATGCAAGATCACCACACTATCGAGGATGGGTAATTCTTTTTGATCCAGTTTTTCCTAATAACATTAATTTTGGACTTGTTTTTTATGGTTGTAATGGGACCTTAGCCATGAGTCCTGTTGGTAGTATTACTTCTACCAGTGTTTATCAAGCTGCGAATTGCAAGGATTCCGCACGTGTTAACTGTTGGGAGCCTAGCAAAGATAAGATCAGTTCGCCGAGGGAATTTCTGTATGGAACTACTTTCACTGGACAGTGGATTGCTGGGCTTGGAGTTCAGATGCTGGAGAGCCTCTCTGGAGTGATTATGGAAGTTGTTTCTACTAATCTTCTAATGCTAATGGGAGGGAACTACTACTACTGTTTTCATATGGAAGGAAGCTATATTCTTTCTTCCATTGCGACTTTTTTAGATGCAACCACTTATGGCTACCATAATGTGCCTGCTATGGTGAGAAGCGGACTTGGAAACTTAGTTCTTATCCTTGAGGACAAGGATGTTTCAAGGAGTGGGGAGTGTTATGTACCTGCTACGGTGAGAAGAGGGTGTCCCCATATCATATCCTTGTTAGTATTTAGTAAAGGTAGTTAGTATTATATCATATCCTTGTTAGTATTTAGTAAAGATAGTATTAATAGTTAACTATCTAAAGTAGTAGTAAATGTAATTTGTAATGGATGGTTGAGATGTAACCACATGAGGGCCTAGTGATCGCTAGATCTAGTTGGGGAAACCTAGCTATAAAAGACTAAGTAATCTGTAATAGAAAATCATCCAAGTTTAATCAATACAATCGTTTATCGATTTCAGGCTAGTTCTTCGGAATTAGAAGGCTCGATTCTTTGGAATTGGGAGAATACTTTTATCAATTGATCCAATCTTGTTATTGTATATCCAGGTACATGATTAAGCAGTACGATTAGTAAAAGGATAAGAACTCTGCTTAGGTCTGTTCTCACCGATCACCAGCACAAATGTTTCTCTAACACGGCCTGTACTGTCATTTTTTGAAATAAAAGAAAAAGCTATATAAAACAAAAGCACAGGTGGCATACACAATCAAATCAAGATGCAAGATCAATATGAGAAAATTATAGGGGCAGAACGATTATCGATCCTTTTGACCTTAATAGGTTGAGGCATACACAATCAAATCAAGATGCAGAGATCAATATGAGAAAATTATAGGGGCAGAACGATTATCGATCCTTTTGACCTTAACAGGTGGAGGCGAAGCTTCCTGTGATTCCATGTTTCTCTCCCACTCTGAGAAAATAGAAAAGGTATGTTCATTATCATCTATTCATAAATGCATAATATATGTGTCTCCTCAAAAACAAAAGATCATAAAATCTTACCGAACTCAACACCCAAGCCTTGTGCTTAATGAAGGAGCCTCCCTGAGACGAAGAAGAGCCACTTCGATCAGACATGGTGAAAGAAAAGCGGTTTGAGTAAACTATTTAGAAAAGACTAAAGAACGGAGACGATGAAGATAACCTATTCAGTTATATATACACAAAACCAAACCCTAAATGTTGAAATCTCACAAATTTGAAATGTGACAGGCCTTGTCGCGGAACACTAGAATCGAAGATTGATAGAGTCAAAACTTTTCACCAAATACCCTAAGCGCCAATTTTTCACGATGAAAATTGTTGAGCTTTAACCTACATCCTAGCCGCAATAAGAAGTGATGAGCTTACCTTACTTATCAATAAGGATTAAGTCCTTGTCAAATAAGGATTAACCCAACAATCCCTTATATAGTCGAGTTTTCAAGTCCGATAGATATAAGGACTACTCCTCATGGTCCTGATACTTGTCCGTCCGCCAACCTAGCAAGCTTGTCTGCCTTGTTTCTTACCAGCCGAGCTTGTCCACCTTGCTTCACCATCCATGCTTGTATACATGTTACTAAATCAATGCTTGTTCGTCCAACTATGCTTATCCAACCGACGATAAGCCGGGACTTACTCTTCCAGCCATGGGTTTCTAATTATACATCCAAGATGGCCTTCTAGCTTGTTTATTTGAAAGTTCAAGCCGACTACTAATCTTCTGGTAATATCTAACCATCAAACTATAAAGTTATATTTTATTTTATTTCATTTGATAAGCCACCATCTAGTACTTACCACGCAACATTACTCGTTCCACGATACTAAGGGGACTTAATATAGATGGTGAATTTTTGTCAAGGGTAAAACAGTAAAATTAAGTCTCAAAACTCGAGTCTGAGAAATATTAAACCTGAAAATTCTGCAAAGAGTTTTTAGGCAGGTGCCCATCCCTGTTCTCTCTCTATATGTATGGCCAACTACATATATGATTAAAATTACTGAATGAATCAACATTCATTACTATACGCAATCATCAAAATAACACTGGTGCTTACTACGCCATTTCCAGAAATTCTATGATTTTTACATAAAATCTCAAGCTCCTAAATGGATTGCCCACTAGTGTAGAGCAATTTGAGTATTATTTGGGTGCAATATTCCACAGTTGAATTCCCAAAAATTACCTTATGTCGATATCCATGCTCAACTGAAAAGTATTGACTCACTAAAATACGTATATAATTTTATATAGAAGATTACATACGAATCTACTTGACTAAACTACCACAGTTGTACTTAGATTCCAAGTCAAAATTGTTCCAGACATAATTTCATAGCTTCTACTAGCTAAAAGTATTTTAAGGTAAGTTCGGTTACTAATTGGGCATCTCAATTATTAGCGAACTTCAATGTTCTCCAAAACTAAAAATTTTAAGCAACAATTCGGCTGAAAAATATAGCTAAATCGAAACAGCCGAACTCATTGTTTTATGAACTATACCGTTGGTTAGGCTAAAAATGATGATTTCAATAAAAGCCAAACTATTCTTCTGAAACTAAAAAACTAAGAACTAGGGTAAGTTCGACTATTAAATCCTAGGGTTTTTGCAAAAGTTTTAGCCAAACTTAGATATGAAAAACCTAAAAAGATCTATTATATCCTACTCAATCGATCAAACAAAATAAAAACAAAGAAAAAAAGATGGATTTGTAGTAAATACTTTTTAATATACATTTTCGAGCAATCGGTGGTTTGATTTCGCTTTTCAACCTCGTTCAATCCACTTTGTGCTTTACTTGCTTGAGTACTTGCTTGATTGAATTGGGTTACACTTTTCGAATCCGGAAGCAAATCTCTAGCGCAACGCTTCGTTCTACTTGGTGGTTGCATTTTATAGTTTTGATTTTAATCGACGATCAAAGTTTTACGAATTAACGATTAATCGTCGACGAAAAAAAAAATTCAACGAGGAAGAAGAAGAAGTTCGGCTGAAAAGAGAATGAGAAGAAGAATGGTTAACTGATTTTGAAATGGTTTTGTTTAGGTTTATGTTTTTGATTTTGTTGAAGGGTATTTATGTAATTTTAATTATATAAGGGTATCATAGTAATGACTCTCACGGGTAGGGATACCTATCAAGGATAGGTATACCCCTTATACACGTATACTAGTGTGGATGGTGGGTTTTTTTCAAGGGTAAAATAGTAAAATTATGTCTCAAGACTCGAGTCTGAGAAATATTAAACCTCAAAATTCTGTAAAGATTTTTTAAGCAGTTGCTCATCCCTGTCCTCTCTCAGGTGCTCATCTCTATCCTCTCTCAGGTGCTCATCCATGTCCTCTCTATATATATGGTCAACTACATATACGATTAAAATTATTGAATGAATCAACATTCATTACTAGGGATACACAAAGGTAGGTTCGGCTCGGTTCTTTGAAGTCCCAAGTACCTGTACCGACCTAAGGCCGGTTATCTATTTTGGAACCGGTACTTGTCCCGACCAGGGTCGGTTCGGTAGTGGAACCGTACCTGTCTGGTCGGTTCGGTCCTAGTCCGGTTCCGGTTCTGTACCTTTGACAGTTTCGTAATTACTAATTCGGTCCACGGGCCGGTTTTACCCGTCCTGAACTGAATTTTCCCTGTTTTTTTCTCTATTTTTCCCTATTATTTGTACATGTTCTATCCATATAATCCATAATCATAAATTTATAAACTATATAAAATTACAATCCACAAGTCCGTTGAAAGTTCAACATAAATAAACACACAACAACAAGAAATGATTCAACAACAATCCATAAATATACAACAAAGTAACACCAAGAAATGATTCAAATGAACTTCAAGGATCAAAGGCTTCTGGCACTGGCATAGGACCTAATAAATCTGCAAAGTTGATTAGAGGATTCAACTTCAGTTTGCAGAGTTGTAGCTTGACTTGAATTTGATGCATCCATCTGAAATCAAATACCAAACAACAAAGTTAGAGAAATTTCTGGGTCATCAAGTTGGAGTAATAGTATAGAAATTATGTGTGACTTGATCATTTCTTTGTTTAACAACAATTCAAATATTGAAGCAGGTTAGACGCAAAATATGTAATGCTTTACTGCTCAAATGCATCCCAAAAGAAAATCAATGCATATTCAAAGTAACTTAGATACAACCGTGTCCCAGCAGTACATCTTTATGGATCCAGGGTTCATAAATAAATATCCGATCCATTACATACTTTTTCTTTATGGAGAATTTTATTAATAACAAAAATATAACAACAGAAATGAGGGCGGATAAACCTGTCCTCTGAGAGAGGAAGAGAAAAAATCAAAACAGAAACTAAAAGACATGATACCAATTATCTGAACCTATATAGGAAGGTAAATATGACCTATCACTTCCCATTACAAACATAGTTGAGAGCACCCATACAATGATGGAAACAAGTCACTTATGTCTTTGATGACATACATATATCTGATATTAGTATCATTCTTTAAGTATTGAGTATTTGTTATCATGTCCAAATATATTCTCATCTGAACTTCAAATTAAATAAACTGCAAACAAGAGAATGAAGATGAAATGGAGTTCACAGTTGGTATTATTAGAATGTATTAATAATTAACTAAGAGTTCAAAGATTCAAATTCACAAAACCCCCAATTTTTATAAACCTAGGGTTTCATTTTTAAAATCTCCAAATTTTATTTATGTGTAACAATTAGAATCAAAATTAAAAAAAAATTGAAACATACAAATCAATTAAAAAGAAAATAATTTACCATATTGAGTTATTGACTTATTGCTGATAAATCATTTGAACAATCAAGTGTAATTAGAAATCCATCTCACTTCCAAATCGATCTTACAAACAAAACTCTAGAAAAATACACAGAAGAGTTAGTGTAATTAGAAATTTTCGTTATAAATTGAAAAAAAAAAAGAAGAAGAAGTAAAGAAATAAACAAAGAATTACATGAATAATTACCGAAGAAGAAGATGGTACTGGTGGTGGTGGTTGGGAATCTTGTGATAGAGTGGTGGGGATGTCGCTGTGAGTGTTATGACGAATAAGAAGAAGTGGTGGTAGTGCAGATGTAACTCTATGGGTGTTGTGAGTTGTGACGAAGAAGAAGAAGTGAAAGTGATAACTGATAAGAGTCGAGTGAGTGTGAGACTGTTTTTGTGAGAGTAACTATACATATCATCAACAAATAGGATTAACTATAAGTATATAGATCTATGGTCTAGGTTTGTTGGGTTTTTGGGTCGGTTCGGCTCGGGAATACCCTAGTACCGGTACCTGTCCCGACCAACTCCTCGGTTCTAACTTTCATTCCCTGTGCCTGTTCCGAGCTCCTCGGTTCCGGTAGGTTCCTGTGCAGCCGTATTAATTACTATATGAAATCATCTGAATAACACTGGTGCTTACTACGCCATTCCCAGAAATTCTATGAATTTTACATAAAATCTCAAGCTCCTAGATGGATTGCCCACTGGTATAGAGCAATTTGAGTAGTATTTGGGTGCTATATTTCTCAATTGAATTCCCAAATTTATCTTATGTCGATATCCATGTTCAACTGAACAATATTGACTCACTAAAATACCTATATAGCTTTATATAGAAGATTACATACAAATCTACTTGACTAAAGTACCACCGATGTGCTTAGATTCCAAGTCAAAATTGTGCCAGACATAATTTCATAGCTTCTACTAGCTAAGCCCAGCCTCAGTCACATTAATCCTTGTTTAAAGAGACAATAATGTGAATGACGTGAAAATAATTCAATTTAGGATTTTTGAAATGCTTAAAATAAGTTTGCAACAATTATAAGTGTCTCAAATGATCAAAGAACACTTTCTAACCCTAATTGGCAAATGAGGCACTGGATTTGAAGCGTTACAAAGGCTACAACCACGAATCATGTGCGTCTTAGTCTTAACCACAAATCGTGTCCGTCTTAGTCTTAACCATAAATCATGTGCGCCTTAGACTAAATATATACCTTGTTGTCTTGGTTAAAACATGGACCTCGTCCGTCTTAGTTTGAGCCACAAGGATAGTCTGACTTAGGTAAACACAAAGTCTTGTCCGTCTTAGTACTAGCACACTACTTGTGCGTCTTAGTACTAGCCTCAATACTAATGCGTCTTAGTATTAGTTTCAATACTTGTACGTCTTAGTATTGGCTTCAATACTCGTGCGTCTTAGAATTTTATTTGATACTCGTGCGTCTTGGTATTTTCCTCAAACCTAATGCGTCTTAGTATTAGTACCTAAACCTAATGCGTCTTAGCATTAGTACCAATAACTGATGCGTCTTAGCATTAGCTCCTAAGCTAATGCATCTTACACATTAACTCCTAATGCCTGTCTAGACTTATTTTGCGTATACAAAACCCTAACTTGCCTATCAAAGGCCATATTAGGCCTCACTCATATATTTTTATATGTGGCCTCTCACACATATATTTTTTATGTGTGGATTCACATACATATTCTTATGCTCAGCATGCTACATATATGCACTTATGCTCATCATGTTACACTTATTTCTACAAAGAAAGCATGTCAATGCAAATTCTAGTTGAACATATTGTTCCTCATAAATAAATAAATATATATTTTATTCATAGTATGCTAGACTCATCAGGCTAGTCAAGCAAGACAAGTCCTTAGTCAAAACACTAAGCAAGTCTCATTCGACTTAATATTAGTAGTACTCAATACTACAAAAATCACACGAGAAATCAAAGATGTCACAATTGGGGGGTATTCACTAGGGTATTAGTCTGGCGGTCTACGACACGTGGTGCAGTGATAAGTGCATAATTCATATGTTTTGAGTGTCAAATCCATATTTGTTTTAGTTATAATTCTTGCATATTACTTGTTATTACTCTTGTTTTCTATCTTATGTTTATATTAGGTGAATCATCCAAAAAGGAGCTACAAAGTGCTAAAATGAAAAAAGAAGTAAAGAATTACAAGAGAAAGAGGATCCAAGACCAAATTTTTACTTACTCAAATCCATGAGAAAAACGAGTTTGAAAAACTTGAGTGTACAGAGAGAAGTTCGGCCAGAAATCCATCATACAATTAGTAGCCGAACCTGACACTTCCTGGAGCAAAAATAAGTTGTCAGGTTCGGTCGAAAAAGTCCATATCAAATAGTATCCGAACCTGAGCATAAAAATCACGTTTTCGAAGAGTCTAAAGAGAACTGTTCGTCTAGTAAGTGTCCAATCAATAATAGCCGAACTTGACACTGTTCTTGGACATATTTGGACGTGAAATTGACTTCTAACTCAAGGAAACACGGTCCCAAAAGGATTTTAAACCCTAGAAAAAGGAAAGTTGAGGGCCAAACATTGAAAGCTGTAAGAGAGGAAACTTGAAGGCCAAATATCATATCATAAACTCTACCTCTTATATCACAACTTCTACATCAAAAACCTAGGGTTTACCCCTTTAGGGGGAAACCATTCTTCTTTGTAATATGAGTAGCTAAACCTTTTGTTGATTAAGGATGAATTCAATGTTCTAAGCATGAAGATTTATTAGTTAATACAAGTTTGTTTGAAGTTATTATCACCATCGTTTGTTTTCACTATATCTAGGTTTTATGATTGATTTCTCAGACTGTTTGGAGTGCACGCTAGATTAATCTATTGATCATTCTATTGCTAGTAGACATTTGGGTGATCCGTAATTATCGATCATCTTCTACACAAGTAGAGGTCATGAGACCTTACAGAGGGATTCTGTGGAGCAATCGTATATGAAGACAACACTAGCAAGTGGACCGAGCGTACTGTGTCTAACTATTAGGATCAAACCTAAATTCACAAACCTTAAAGCATTCGATCGAGTGACACCTTATAAGCGTACCTCAAGGCGGCTCATTTGGATAGAGTCCGGTGACTAAGCGTACCAGTTATCCGGTGATACAAATAGGTTTGGGGATATTTAAGCGTACATGCTATTCTACGGTTGCTGATGAATGATTCTGACGAAAGATATATAAGTATACTACTCGAGTTAACGGACTCCCTAATCATCTTTTTTTTCTTATTATTTTCTTTATTGTTATTTTTATTCAATCCACAATCCAATCCCCCCTTAGTATTTACTTTTATTATAGTATTGCTAATTTGAATAACATCTCAATTACACAGTTCTCTGTGGGAACGATCCTTACTGTCACTATATTACTAGTTAATTGGTGAGAAATATCTTGAGTAATTTGTTGCACTTACGACACACATCAAATATTAGCATCGCTGCCGGGGATCAGTGGTTAATTGATTTGTTATTTGTTTTAGGTTTTTTTTGTAGTTTAAATAATTTTACGTTTTTCTTTAGTGTTTTTCAAAAATAAAAATAAATTAGGTTTTCGTGGTGTGAACAACTCGTTGAAGGTGTTATCCGCTCGTCAAAAGTGGGAGGTAAATTCTGAAAACAGGTTGTAAGTATCACTTTTTTTGTTTGTTTGTTTTAGGTTTTAGTTAGATTTTTTTTTTCTTGTAAGTCGTCATGTTTCCTTACAGAAATAACATGTACGGTGCACAAGATCAATCATATAATAGTGGTGATCAATACGGTTTCAATCTCAATATTATGACAACTACCAACCATACCAGGGGTATAACCAAAACCAATCTTTTGGTTACGACCAGTATCAACCGGAACCTTATGGTTATTCTCATACATACCAACAACCTTACAACGGGTATATAAGTGAGAAATCACAAGTATGAGAGAATAGTTATGTTTCTAATAATTTCTCTAGTACCAAAGATTCTACTTGTGCCAAGTTAGACAAACTCCAAAGACTAATAGAGTAATTTATTTAACAATAAGATGAGCACAGTCGAAAGCTAGATGACTTGCAATAAAAACATAATCAACAATATGATTGGGAAGAGTCACATCGAGAAATTCAAAGGATTTCAGAGAAATTATACGAACAAATTGCTCAACTCGGTAAAAAAAGAGATGAGGAAAAAGTATGGCCTCAAAACCAAAACAATTCTGAAATTCCTAAGAACGGTAAAAAATATTATGAAGATGAGCAACCTTTGGAAATTCCTTGCAACAATGATGAAGTTATTCCAACTCCGGATCATAATTACGATCATTCGCCTATTCAAAAGGAGTATCCTTGGTATAACAGAACCATTGTTATAAACGGGGTAACATACTAAAACGCTAATCAACGTTATAAATAATATTCGGATAACAATGTTTTTAGTCCAATTGATTTACAAGTAGAAGAACCGATTATTTCTTCGGAAGAGACTCACACAGATGATCCTAGAATTTGTACCAATGAACTAACCTTCACGGGAGAGGACTCTGATTCCGATGATGAGTGCGTTGAAGAGATGGAGATTGAGAAAGAAACCAAATTGATTACTGTTGTGGAAGACCCAATTGAGCTTTTCAATGATAATAATGATGTTGACATTTCGATTGAAGCAAAAACTGATAATAATGGCTTTCAAAATGTTTGATAGAGGACCACGACACAGATGAGTTAAATGATTGTTTGTACCTAAAAATTGCTCATAGGAAAAACAATGTACTATTGAAGTACTTTTTAGGTTCGAGGATCAAAATCGTACAAAAGGAATCCAAACAAGTAGAATGGCTGTGTATGTTCTGCTTCGGTTACAAAGAGAGGAAATGGGTTGATCTTAAGGGAGGGAAGCAAAGAAAGTTGAAGGAATTGTGTGTAGAACTGTATGTTGTGGTGGAAAAATAGCAGATCTTGAGAATGATTTTATTTCTCTTCTCCGTCTGTCGTGTTTTTAAAATTGGCTAAGTAGCCTATTTATAATGTTTTGGTACCACACACTCTCCTTGTAAAGTAGTGGAAGTTGTGGGGAGATAGAGAAGTGGAGGTTGTGGGAATAACCGTCTACTTTATCTTGGGAAGTTTCTGGAAACTTCTAGACTACTAATCCATTATCTCTTCAACCGCTCCAACTTACCCCTTATATAACTTCCTTGTCATGGGGTATTGCTACGCCCATGTTACTGTAACCGCCAGACAAAACCCCATATTTAATCCCCTCATGTAATATGATTTGATATCTCGTAAGAGTTGGTGGCTTCATGGTGCTATCTTGAGCGAATAATGGTGCTAACTTGAGCAAAGAAATATTGTTGCAGCGAAAAATATGTGCGACAACAATGAAGCATGGGACCCAGCAGCACAGAGCGTGGGCGCGACAATGGAGAGTGGTGCGCAGCAATGAGGCGTGGGACGAGGCAACATCACGGAGCGTGGGCGCGACAACAGCACGGAGCGTGGACGCAGCAGAAGCAGTAGCACGACGCGGCAGCCAGCGCTGCTGTAGCCCACCTCGTTCTGTGACTAGCACTTCTTCGTGGTTTCGCGGCTTTCGTGGCCTTGGTAGCTTCGTGGATTTATTGATTTTGGCTCTTTTATTATTTGACACATTTGTGTTGGAGGCATGAATTAGGGCTTACTAAAGCTTGTACATGTTGTTACCAGGGCTATTTCATATATACTACTCCCTCCGTTTCTGGAAAAGTGTTACTATCACCTTTTCATTTTAGCCTAAAAATAGGCCAATTTGAAAAAGTGATAATAACTCTTTTCCTGAAACGGAGGTAGTATTATTTATTGACATTGACTAATGCCATGACCATGACTATGGCCTATTTGGGGTTTCTCAGTCTTGTGAGATTTAATTGTTGGCATTATGCCAAACTTTTGTGCAGTGCATACAAAACATCTTCAAGAGATTCAACCATGGAAGTTTGCGATCTTGAAATTATACTTGATGCGACGCTGCAATTAGATGGTATGCATCTAATTAGTGCTTTTATTCATATATGGTGTATCCTTTATTCTGAATGTTTGCGATTTTGTATAATAAGTATATTATGTTTTATACAAGTATTTTTACGAGTGCTCATGAAATAACGAGGTTTTCGTCGAATAAAACACTGAATTCCTATGGTGCATATATATGCGAAAGAGCTACATGGCTAGTTTAGTCAGGAGCTGAATACACATTCTCAATTCTCTTGCGGAATGTAAGATAGCAGTAATGTTCATAATTCTGATGCTCGTTATAAAATTAACGTATATTTATTTCATGCTTCTGCAGCTAGGAGAAAAGTAGCATTTCAAGAGAAGTATTACAATTTTCTCCCTTGTCAAAAACTCACATTAAGTCCCTTGCTTACGCGGAACAATAATGTTTCGTGGTAAGCACTAGATGGTGATTTTTATTTTATTGCTATAAGCAAAATAAATCAAGAAATCAAGAAGTTTAGTTGTTGGATATTACCAGAAATTTTGATTTGATGATGCTCCAATGATATCGAGTAGTCGATGAAAAAGCAATAGTTGGTGTAGTAATGCTGTAGGATTATGTAGCACCGTCTGGAGAGTGCAATTTGGCAGGGCGTGTATGGTTGAGAGACCAAAATCGACCCGTGTGCAGCACAAGAGCATGGTTTCATATAAGAAATCCTTGTTTGACCTAAATTTGGAAACCAATTACTATAAAAGGGAGATAAACCATTTATATCTTTTTTATTCTTCTCATCACCATCACTGCCGACCTTTCTATTTCTTCTGTGCAGCAACAACTCTTCCTCCCGTCAGCTCCATCGCTGTCCAGTCACCTCGGCGATCCCTTGCCGGCTTCCGGCACTGACCAGGTAACTTTTTTTTTACGTGAGTTTATGCTCACGTGAATTATTATTATTATTATTATTTACACGTGAGTGAATACTCACATGTGTATTTCTTTTTTGCTCCCCCCCCCCCCTTTTTTTAGGGTAAGTACTAAATCACTTCTTACAATTACCATTGCTTAATCAATTGCATTAATATGCCATTGATTTGATAATTGTCTCCTTTTGCTTAATGCAATTGCTTACGTACCCATATTTTTCCACCACGACGCGCATATCGTGTCATTTCTCGTCGCCCTACTTCTATTTGTCATATTTTGCAAGCGAACCCTAATTCTGCAATTGTTGACTCTGATTGTAAAAATTCTTCATTAGCTTCACTGTAACGCTGTTGAGCCTCAAACAGGTATGCTAGGGTTTACAACAACTCTTCTTTTTAATATATATGCATGTATTTGCATATTAGTGCTAGATATATTTATACAAAAAGTAGTACCAAACCTTGTGTACGGTTGTCAAATTGTTGATGTAGATATTATTTAAACCCGTTGTAGAAGTATGAAAATTGCGAAGATATTATTGTTACTGGTTCCAGTCGTGATGGGAGCGAAAATTATGATGTCATTTCTCTGGATCACGTACCCAATATCCGTGATAGGTTCTTTGATAGTGTTGTCGAAGAAGTTGTTCCTCCTGATTATATTGGTACTCTTATTCCGGGTATCAATAACGTTTCTCAGCCTCAAAGTGTTTATCCACAGGGCATTGTCCGATGTTGTTTGCAGAGAAGAGAATACATGCCTTCGTTTGTTGACTTTAAGATTTCCCAAACCCCTTTGTCTGGATGGAAAGGATGGTCCAAAGTTATGTTGAAGAATCCTCAGGTGAAGTTGGTTTTGGAGAATGCTAAGATATTCCATGTCGTGCGAGTATCCGAGACTTTGAAAATCAACAAAGATGTGAAGGGTATGCTTGCATTTTTCTCACGTTGGTGCGACCTAACTCATTCAGCGGCATGTGCTTGGGGTGAGTTAACAATTACTTTGGAGGATGTGGCTGTCTTGATGCAATTTCCAGTCATTGGTAGTATTCCCGCATTGTATGAACATGAGAAGAAGTACGGAAGTTGCCTTGTTCGGAAGATAAAGGAGCTGCAAAAATCTTGTCTTTGTAATGGTTTGAATTATACATCTTGGGTTAACTATTGGTGGAATGGTAGAAAAAGCGCTGATAGTCTTGTTGTTGATCATCCTCTTTGTATTGTTGCGTTCCTTGTACTTTGGATTTCTAGAGACATATTTGAAGATTCTCCTGGAGGTCAAATGAAAGCTCCACTTTTCCCACTTGCTGTTATGCTTGCTAGTGGAATTAATCTTCCTCTTGGTAATTTTTTCCTCGACACCTTATATACTCATTTAAATATTTTCACTCTTGACATGAATATTTCCGATGGTTATTCCAAGATGGAAGATTGGAAATTAACATGATCCGTGATGCTAGTGATGTATATTTTCCACCTCAAAATCGTGGGCAAGCTCTTCCAGATATGATTGTTGAAGGAAAGACTCAGGGTGACACCGTTGTAAAGAATGCTGACATGATGAAGACTGTACCGATTGAATATCCGAATGCTGGAGTTCATTTTGACTTCAGGTTTGATAAGACTCGACTTGACTATGTGTCCATTGGTGGCTTCACTGTCTCGTCCACCCACGCTGAGCTGTATACCAAAGTATGGAAGAAGTTCGGTTATTTTTTCGAAGGTAACCCCAAAAACTGCCCTACTCTGGAGAATGATGTGTCTCTATTACTGCCAACTGTGCATGAAATGATTTATCTTGCTCGTAGAGAAGTATCTGAGATAGTACTTCAAGAATGGAAGGATTCTTTGGACGAGGCTGAAAGGGATAAGCTTAATGTAGCATGGCTTCGTCGTCTTTTTGAAGTTAATGGGAAGTATCTGCAAGATAGAGGTACAACTCCAAGCTTGGAGACAGTGACCAAGGCTAAATATGAAGTGGATATGATGTCTCGGGAGTTGAAGCTTGCAACTGAGATTTTTGGAAGGTTGGAAAAGGCGCATTCTGAAGGTGTTGGACCAATTTTCAAGGATTTTTTTTCTAGTTTTATAGGTTTTATGAGATATATGACTTTATGTGGTTTTATTCTGGGATTTTTGAATAGGTAGGTATTTTTGAATGGCTTTCAAGGATATATATATATTTTTTTCGAAGGAAATAATGCTTTACTTGATTAATAAATTAAAATCCTAAGTATGAATGCAAGGTGTTGTAGACATTTTGGAGGAATAAAAAATATTGCATAAAACAGGTAAATGTTGTGAGATGGTGGTAGCATGTTTTAAGCATTGTGAGTTGTAAGCCATTTTCCATGCATGACCACCCTTATGTCTTATCAGTATTGATAAGTTTTTAGTATCCGTCGATCATAGTTTCGATGATAAGCTATGGTTCTTCTTCAGGAGAGGTTGTGATCTTCTCTACCGTGTCTCCGACATGGAAGGCATCGGGTTCAGGCCCCTTAACTTCATGACATGTCTTCTGAGTGCTTGGGTTGTTAGATTTTTTACCCTCAGTAGATAAAACCCATACCCATTTGATAAAATTATACAAAGGATCATCTTCCCATTCACATCCCCGAGTCAGAGTAGGGTTGATATCCGAGTCAAGTCCCCAAGTTTTGATGGGACGTGAGATTGCTGGTTGAAAAGAAGTTAGTTGAATGCGATTTACTTGTGTGTGAAACCTTTGGACATATGACGTTGCGTCCTCTTCTTTTAATTGCTCTACGTTCATCTCCATTGTGCAACAAAACTTGTCTGATAGGTCGTCCTCAAGGTTTGCGATCCTGTTTGAGATCCTTGGGGGTACCGGTGTCGGTGAAGGGCATACACTTGTTCCATTCTTTTTGTTGTGGACCCAAGGGTATCCCTGAACCATGTCATAATCTGTATCTTCCTTGATAATGTGAAACTTGGTATGTGTTCAAGTGTCGCCCTTTTTTACTTCAAGAGTGATGTATCCATAAGCACTCCTAGAATTCCCTTCAGGATTCTTAATTGTTGTTGATGATATTGAGATAAGTGCCTACATCAATTAGTGTTTGCTCGGACTTGGTGTCCTTGAGGCAGGCAGTGGTGAGAAATCCCCATCTAGTCTTCTCATTATGTTTGAAGACTATATATTCTTGAGTGTTTTGGGGAAGTCAGTAGTTTTTTCGGCGAAAATTAGACGCTTGCCCGACACAACACGATTGAGAGCAGCAAAAATATCTTTGTGTTTTGCCTTCAATAGGTAAAGAAGTTCACATACGCGCTTCATCAAGGATTGGACATTTCTGTTGACAGAATCTCCGGAAAAAGTGAAATTTCTAACAGGTAGGGGATCTTTGTGAACACCTTCATTCCCCAAGCATAGCTCTCCTGAGTCGACTTTTTCTCTGAGTATGCGTCTCAATCCATTTGCATTCTCTAGTGGGATGGTTGACGAACCTGTGGAAATGATAATATTTTGGATTTGACATATCCTCTTCAGTAGGTGGTTGTCGCACGGGTGGTAACTTGATAGCTCCATTCTATACCCATAGTTCTAACAAATCGAGGAACTCTTCCATGAGAAAGGGGAAATCCGGGATTGTTAGATCTGTCTTGTTTCGTTGCGATTGACGCGGAGCTTCGGCTAAGCCTTGTCCTTGAATTGATGTTGGTGCTGCCGCCAGAGATGATATAGTGGCTGAGCCTGTGATGATGATTGAGGTGCTATTTTTATCTTGGATCCTTCATCAGTGATAACACATATGGAGCGCTGGGTAGAATGTTTTTTGTTCAGTAGACGTCTGCTTCCACGAGTGTCTCCATGATTTTCTTCTCTAGCGGGTCGTGTCCTTTCCAACAAAGATGGAGCAGTTGTTGCTGATCTCTTGGCGGCCTCGTGTAGCTCAGAGAAGGTTTGAAATCATAAATTTTCTAATAAAGAACGATAATTAATAATCATACCATTAATATAAAGCTCAACCAATTGTTGCTCAGTCACATTATGGTCATGGCAGTTGAAAGATTGTGTTCTGAACCTCTTTACGTACTCGTTGGCATGCTCGTTGTTCTTACGAAACATTCTTCCCAGATATGAAAGAGTAATTTCTTCAGATACAAAGAAATACTTCTTATACAAGACATCAACCATATGAGACCAATTATGGATACTGTTGGGAGCGAGATTGTTGTACCAAGTGTAGGCTCTCCCGTAAGAGATTTCGAGAATTCTTTGAGCCGCAATAGTTGATTATACTCATGAACTCCTAGCGATTCCAAAAATCGAGAAATATGTTCTCGAGCGTTCTCGACGCTGTTGTACAATGAGAATGGAGGAGACGAATATCCGCTCAGTAGTGCAAACCTCTGAATTTATGTTGGGTAAGGGGGTTGGTGTTGATGGAACGCAGATGAATCTTCGTTTCTATGACTTCGCAAGAGCCTTTCTAGGTCTTCACAAGTGATAAAGTTTTGTTGTGGTTGACTCCTTTATGATGCACGGTTAATAATGATCTATACTTCATCATCCTCTTGTGCATTAGCTTTTGACGTGTTGGCACGCTGGCAGTTGCGTTTTTGACTTGCTCCGTTTGACGACGACGCTGCTCTGGTGTTAACTGCTCCTTTAAAGCCTTAAGGAAGGTAAGAACTTCCTTCTGAGTAGTGACCATGGCTATTTGAGTTTCAGCCAAGGTCTATTGTCGCTTCATTAAATCGCTTATGGTTGGTGACGCCTTCTCCTTGCATTTGACACTTTCATTGGTACAGAGAGGAGTTTTGGTACTTTCAGTGGTGGTGTTTTGAGGAATGATTTCTGGGGTTCCACCACTGGAATTACCAGTATTAGTAACGGTTGTTGAACTTGAATTGGGATTGGTTGCTGAATATGACCTAAGATCCACCATTTTTGAAGAATTGATTTTTTTTTGCTACCGAGAGGTTGATCTCCTACTTTGGTCGCCAATTGTTTGTACCTAAAAATTTCTCCTAAGCAAAACAATGTACTGTTGAAGTACTTTTTAGGTTCGAGAATCAAAATCGTACAAAACGAAGCTAAACAAGTAGAATGTCTGCATACGTTCTGCTTTGGTTACAAAGAGAGGAGATGGGTTGACCTTAGGGGAGGGAAGCAAAGAAAGTTGAAGAATTGTGTGTAGCATTGTAGGTTGTGGTGGAAAAATAGCATAGCTTGAGAATGATTTTCTATCTCTTTTCCGTCTGTCGTGTTTTTAAAATTGGTTAAGCAGCCTATTTATAATGTTTGGTACCACACACTCTCCTTATAAACTAGTGGAAGTTGTAGGGAGATGGGGAAGTAGAGGTTGTGGGAATCACCGTCCAGTTTGTCCTAGGAAGTTTATGGAAACTTCTAGACTAATACTTCAGTATCTCTTCAATCGCTCCAACTTACCACTTACTCTATAACTTCCTTGTCATAGGGTATTTTTATGCCCATGTTGTTGTGACCACCAGAACAAACCCCATATTTTATCCCCCCATGTAATATAATTTGATGTCTCGTAAGAGTTGGTGGGGTCATGGCTTCAAAGCCATGAACCTTGTTGTGAAATAATATTTCTAATAGACTTTATGCCAATCTTGTTATAGTAATGGCTTAAGTACATGTGCTAGCTTGAGCGAATAATGGTGCTAACTTGAGCAAAGAAATGTCGTTACAGTGAAAAATTGTGAGATTCTAACTTTTGTGTAGTGCATTTAGAAAATCTTCAAGAGATTCAACCGTGGAAGTTTGCAATCTTGAAATTATGCTTGATGCGACTCTGCAATTAGATGGTATACATCTAATTAGTTCTTTTATTCAGATATAGTGTATCATTTATTCTGAATGTTTGCGATTTTGTATAATCAATATATTTTGTTTATACAAGTATTTTTACGAGTGCTCATGAAATAACTAGGTTTTCGTCGAATAAAGCTCTGAAATTCCTCTGGTGCATATATATGCCAAAGAGCTACATGACTAGTTTATCCAGGAGTTTAATATGCATTCTCAATTCTCTTGCAGAATGCAAGGTAGCAGTAATGTTCATAATTCCGATGCTCGTCAGAAATTAACATATATTTATTTCATGATTCTGCAGCTAGGCGAAAAGCATCATTTCAAGAGAAGTATTATAATTTTCTACCTTGTCAAAAACTCACCATCAACAATGATTCATTGCATACCCATGATGAGGATCACGTAAAAGGTTTTTCTAATCCTTTGAATAAGTCTATATCTTTTGATCCTCCTTTCCCAATCGAAATAATTTCCCAAAAGGTTGTTAACCCGATTTTTATGGAGCTACCTCATTTAGGATTGGTTATATATGCTACAAAAAATTGTTAAGAATTATTTTACTTCTAATTATCTACCATTAGATGTTTTTGATTCCATCATTGTGCAGGTTCACCGAGAGGAACCCGAAGAAGTTCCCTTTTTCTATGTTCTTTATACACTTCCAAGTGTAGAAAAGACTATGTGGGGGAAACTTCCATAAAATAAAAATTTCATTATTTATATCTTATACTAATCATTGTGTGAAGTTGTTATTAGAACTGCAGATTGTTATCTGGATAGATCCCCAGATTTTCATATTGTTGGTTTAACCAGAAGGTCAGGCTGAGGACGTTAAACTAAAACGCTGCATAAGAGGAAACCCATTGGTTTTGTGTTTCTATCTTTTTCTTTTAATTTTTAGTTTTCATATCATTATTAGGAATTTTGCATCTTGATTTTACATTTGTAGAGTCCATTTACACTGAGGACAATGTAAAATTTAAGTATTGGGGAGTGGTTAAGCATATAGATTTTTAGTATTTGCTTTTGTAGGTAGAATTTTTAAAATTTTTGTACATATTTTTAGTAGATGTTTTAGAGTTACTTAGTATACTTATAGCTAAGTTTACATACATAGTTTTTACCGAAATAACTGAACTTAGAAGTATTAGAGAACTATATTCGAGTTTCTTAGTTGTTGAGAGGCATGAGATGACAAAAAGGGACTTAAACCGCGGTAGGGAATGCGGTATTAAGAAGTTGATCATTCAATACCCATATATGATTGAGGCACCAAACCTTCAATTCTTCGTATCAGTCTAAATTTTCCGTTTAGAGTGTTTCCCGGGTAGAATGATGAGCTACCTAACTTCGCACCAAATTCAGCACTACTTTTTGATCTCTTGAGTGCTAATTCCGTCAATCATGAGAGTGTCATCAGAATTTGTAACTCTATCTTGTAGTCTTGTTTGCAATTGGCACCATTCTCTCGACAAAGCATCAATAGAAACACATCATCATCAACAAGCGGAGCTACATCAAAATCACGAAGAAAGTTGAATACAGTCAAGGTTTGGAAGCAACAAAAAAAGAAAGAAAGAATTATATATCTAAGTTGAAGAGTAGTACAAGAGCAAAGAAAAGAAAAAATTGTGAATGTTTATGAAGTTCATGAGACGAAGACAATACAAGTTGTGAAGAATCAAGTGGTAAAGTCCTTTTCCCACGACCATATTAGTTTCATTTGTTAGTTTGTATTTTAATTTAGTGTATACAAAAATAATAATAAAAAAAAAATTAAGAAAAAAATTAAGAAAAAAATAAACGTTTTATATTGCATTAGTTTATAGTTCCTTTTGTATTCATCCAATAAGGCCGTGGGGAAGAAGAAATCTATAAAGAAGTTTCAAACAACAAGGAATTGAGAAAAAAATATACAATTGTCAAGGTTCTATGAAGTTCAAGAGTTCATCATCAACAGTTGAAGAACGAAGACGTTTCTATTAGATGTTGTGAGAGTGGTGTTGATTGTAGATCGGGTGAGAAGGTAAGTAAGCGTTCCCATCCTCACGTTTCCATGGGATGACATCTTCATATAATTTGGAAGGTTCCTTCTCCTTCCCACCATTCAACGCGTGCAGGATTTCTATCTTCATTCCTGCCTACACACATGAGAACCATAAAGTGAGTATTTTGAGTGTCAATTTCAGAAAATCCTATTGGTGAGGCAGAAGACATTGGATCGCTCTTGGGCCTGGATTCTTTCATATGGTGGTTTTCTCCTAACTCAAGAGTTAAGCATGAGAATAATGTTCTTTATACTTCTAAGTTCTTATTGTTAGTGTGCAGAAACTTTATGTCTTCCGAGCTCTTTGGATGCATGTGCTTTGTAATGTTTGAAAGTTGGAATTTAGGTTTTGTGGGTATACCTCTTGTAAACCCTCACAATACTATAACTCGTCCACTAGGGACACCTAGGGGTTTAAAGGCTTGTTACACATGCTAAGTATAACCGTATCCCCAACAAAATAGAGTTATTGTATTTTAGTTTAGTTTAGATAGTAGTTTGCTCGAGGACTAGCAAAATCTAAGTGTGGGGGAATTTGATAAGTGCATAATTCATATGTTTTTAGTGTCAAATCCATACTTATTTTAGTTATAATTCTTGCATATTACTTGTTATTACTCCTTTTTTCTATCTTATGTGTGATATTAGGTGAATCATCCAAAAAGGAGCTACAAAGTGTTGTTTTAGGGTGAAAACAAATATACTGCAAGATGGTACTTTTAAGTAGGTTCAAGAGATCAAGCTCAAAAAGGACGAGCCTAAACCAAGAAATGGCCGTTCGAGAGATCAAGCTCGAGGACTAGCAAAATCTCAGAGAGCTATTTGTGATGTGTTCGTTGCGAACAAGGTGTTAAGCTAGAATGTATTTTGGGGATTAAACATTAGCTACTCCTAGATTATGCGTGTAGCAGTAAATTTATATTGTTTAAAAAAGAAATATGTATCGACATTGTTTTAGGAATAACACTAGAGAAAGAAATTGGATACATAACAAACTCTAGGAATATCACTAGAGAAGACGTTAAGTTCTAGGAATAATACTAGAGAAGGCTCAAGTTGCTCTATACTAGTGGGAAATCCATCTAGGAGCTTGACACTTATTATGTAGAGATTATAGACTACATTGTTAGTATAAAATGACTGTAACCTTCTGTAGAGACTGTATCCTCAATTCGCCTACAGAATATAAGGAGGAATATAGTATTTTGTGTTTTGATATTAAGTCAGAAGTAGCACATAAGTATGTGCGGATACTTCTATGTTCCTGCAACTAGGCAGAGGGTGGTTTTACAATTCTGACCCTTGTCAAAAACTCATCATCTACATTAAATCCCCTGCTTAGTGAGGAACGGTAATGTTGCACAATAAGCACTAGATGGTGAAAATATACTTATAGTGATTATATATGCTTAATTTAAATTTTAAGAGTAGAAGAAGATATACTTAGCATCTGGCTTCTAGGTACTGGGATAATTGCCCTTTAACATGAATCTTGGTTGTGATTAGTAGATGCCCACGTTCTTGCACGGAATTTCTAATTCCTGAGCCAATGGAAGCGTAGCTGGGTTGAACTTCTGATCCAGTCACGTTGGTGGAGCATCTACCAGCAGGGTCATGGATAATACATCTATGAGAAGCACCATTGGTCAGGGAAGAAACTTGGTTAGCTATGTCTTAACTGAGATTGAGATATGTACCCCTTAACATTAATCCTGGTTGGGATTAATAGATATTCATGTTCTTGTCAGGAATGCTAGCTTGCCCGTAAGTAGAGAAGGGATATGGTCAGCGCTTTTTCTCTTTCTTTCTTTTGAAACAGGTCCGCAACATCTTAAATAGAGTATCAAGTAATCTGGATCGATTCTTCATGTATGTGTCCAGTAAAAAAACATTCTTAGCTTTGTCTTCTCCAGGCAATGTCTTTGATGCAGAATTAAGCCTTAGATTTAAACTTTCTTGTAAGCAAGTAGTTGGTTCCGATGCTTGCTTAGGTTTTGAGTATGCAACGATCAAGTGCTAGTGATAGAGTCAGCAAAGCAGCAGTAGATGAAAGGAAGATACCCAGAGACGATGCTTTGAGTTGTATCTAGTACCAGCAAAGTTGGAAATATTGGAAATCGGTAGAAGAAGCTGGTGGTAGATCAGAACTGCAGGTGAAGTTGGCGGTGAACTCCAGTGCTTTTGTCGTAGAAAGGTTAATGAGGTCTTCTTCGGAGATGATGTGTTACCTGACATTATGGTATGTCTAAGAAGATGAAAGTCCATGGGAAGATGAGGTCTCTATAAAGATGAGTCTTCTGATTCCCGTTTGGAACCCTAGTTTTCACATCATTTGCTTTCAAAGCTTTTGAGGTTTCATACGATGTTGGATTTTGACGTTTGACCCCAATTTTGAATCCAAGAGACCAAGCTATCATATGCAAAAAGAACCACTCAGTTCGGAGTTTCATAGGTCAGCCAACCATGTGTAAACATTTGTGATTAGTAATCCCGTGTGAATTTTCAGACCCTGTAGACTTTAGTATAACATCCATATCTCCTAGCTCATGTCTCCGATATAGATGCCCTTCTGGTATGTCATAGTAGAGACATAGATGAACATTTCTTGTGAATGATGTTTTGACCCGTTCTTCACCGATTGTTGTCGATTTCTGAATTTGTAAATTGAAGAGGTACTGACAGGAGTATTAAGGAATAGAGAAGTGGACTGAGCTGGTGCTAGGGAGCATGACAGGTACCATGAGGCAAGACAGGTACCATGAGGCGGGTACCAGGAGAACAAGGTGTGCGATTTTCTCCATGGTGAGCATATTACTGGATTTTTGTTTGGTAACTTGTAAACCAATATTCGAGAAGTTAAGAGAAAAAGCCCGAATCTGAGGTGACTGTATCTTTGAAGTTCTGAGATGGAGATGATTGTGGCTTCCGAGTCCGGAGCATGTCCAACAGTAGAATCATGTGGTTGAAGTAAGTAGAAGCAACAAAGATGGGGTTAACTTTCTGGATGTGATCAGGTAAGAAGAGGAGGCTCCCCAGTCGTGTGAGTACTGATGTAGAAATGTCTTGTTGCTTGTATCGTTGTTGATCAAACCTTCTAGTTGAGGGATGTTACTGTGTTAAACTTTCAAAAGTGAAGGAGTCATCAGTCCCCAAGTGTGACTCACTTGGATCCGCTACCTGGCAGAAGATAAGTTTTGGTGTCGTCACAGGTCCATGCTTCCAAGAATTTGAGAGGACATGGGAAATCACGAAAGTTGGAGCCGTCCTTTGCTGTCGTTGAAGTGATGGGACTGGGGCGAGCATCTGAATTGAGGTTGAATCCATCGTTGTCGTTCAGGCTGTTGAGATGCAATAGGGCTCCTTTTGGTGGACATGCAGTGATGCATCCTTGGAACAAGTCTAAGAGAGGCTGGCTGCGGCTCTTAGAAAGGATAGCTCTAGTTTTGGTTGTCGATATGTCCCTGAGGGACGGGTATTAGAGTGGGTCAAGTAACCCATGGATCCTCCGTTAGCTTGGATCCGTCTCAAGTAAGTTTCTTTTTGTTAATTTTGATGTGGACAATGTCTTCTCTGAAGATAAAAGTCATAAGAGGACTACCTCTCGCGTAATTGTTGAGGATGGTGCTTCAAATAACGTTGATATGTGGAACAACAGTGTAACAAAGAGTGTGCCAATTGAATACCCTAATGATGGTATTGACGTTGATTCCTAGTTCAACAGGATCCTCCTTGGGACATATGTGTTATCTAGCTTGGATGAAGCTTCCAAAGACAGGGATAAGACTGAGGAGGGTTTAAAGTTTTAGAATGGTAGTTAGAGGAAGAATACATCTGAATAGATCGATCCAGTCTTTAGAGACTCTCTTTTTTTATTGGGTTTATAAAATATTTTATAGTTTTTATGATAGTAGGTAGGCTTTGACAAATAGTTAGTAAGAGGTTTTTTATTTTTTATAACAAAGATAATAAAATTTTGAAAGGGATCGGCTTCCCAGTCACATCACTTAGTCATAGCGGAGTTGGTCCTTGATCGAGTCCCCAATCTTCAGTGGGACATGGGATAAATGGTTGTAAATAAGGATGTTAAATAGAACTTACTTGATCGAGTCCCAAAGTTTTGATCGAATTCCTAAGCTTTGATGATATTGAGGAACCTGCCCCGTTGTTGTTAATCCATGGACGCCTCGGAACCATGTTGTAGTCTGGATCTTCTTTAATGATGTAAAATTTTACATCTTTAAGGTGAGTAATGGTGGGGAGTCCCCGGTCATTCTCTTCATTGTTCTTGCCGACCATGTCTTCCGAAGGACTTAAACGAGAGTATTTTTCAGCAATGGATAAGTATTTACCGGATGCCACACATTTGAGAGCAGTGAAAATATCCTTGCGATGTGAGCTTTAGGGGATTTGTCGTCATCTGGGAGTTTTACGGGAACATGAAATATATAGCGCCTTGCTGAAGGGACTGGTATCAGAGTGAAAGGGATTAAGTGAAGGGACCAGAATGAAATGGACTGGTACTTGAGTGAAGGGATCAGAAAGAAATGTGATTGGTACCTGAGTGAAGGTACCATAATGAAATAAACTGGTACCTGAGTGAAGGGACTAGAAATAAATGTGACTGGTACCTGAGTGAAGGGACCAGAATGAAATGTGACTTGTACCTGAGTGAAGGGACTCGTACCAGAATGAAAGGCATTCCATGGGAAAAGGAAAATTCGAGAATGTGATAGCTGGCCTTGGCTTTTGTTGTTGTTGTAGAGTTTTGTCTAGGACGTGAAGTAGATCTTGTCTTTTGGATGGTGTTGAGGCTGAGGCTGGGGATGAATCTGATGGTGAGCGTTCGATTTGTGACGCTTGCTGACCATATGACTGCTCCAACAGATATTTCTACGATTTTCGGACCATGAATCAGCATATGTGATCACCAGGATATTCATCGTTCATCTGGAACAATCTTTTCTGATATGAAGCTTTTTTATCCCCCATTATAGACGGAGAATAGCAAGAGATATATCCCCTTGGTGAAATGATCTTTTGGATGGCGAGAAGGTAAAAGGTTGGTGCTGATGAAGTGAGACTGGTCCCTCTTTTCCTTGAAATGGTAAAAGTATTTCCAGGTATTCATGGGCAACGAGGTTGGATCGTTGGCTCCTTGATTGTCCTATTTGAATGCATATCTCGCCATCATCTTGAATATTAATTTTGGTATCGTTGATGTTGGTAGATTTGGAATCATTGCTTGCTGCAACTAGTGAAGGATCTATTATGGGAAGAATTGTTCTACTAGAGTCTTGAGGAAAGTGAGTACCTCTTTTGAGTGGTAGCCATGTATTTCTATGTTTTGGCATGAACTTTTTTCTTTGCATCAGATAGACCATGCTGAGTATCATTTGGGTGTCCTGGTGTTTTCAACCGTCATACAATGAGAAATTCGGAGGTAAGTAACCTCCCGACAGAAGGATCCTTTGAATTTCATGCGAGTAGGGAGGTTGGTGTTGATAGACCGAGGATGAGTCCTCCTTGTCATGGTTTCGTAAGAGTCTCTTCATATCTTCATGGGTAACAAAATCGGGTTGTTGGTACCTCTATGGTGGGCGATCAGGAATGATATGTGCTTCATCGTTCCTTTGAGTCTTTGACGTGCCGGCGTCAGTGGTTGTTGTGAGGTTTGTCCTGGTTCGCTCCGTCAGGTAATGACGTTGTTCCGGGGAGAGTCGCTATGTCAAAGTTTGAGGCAAGTAAGTACTTCCTTCTGAGTAGTGCCCATGTCCACATGTGTTCTGGCAAGGACCTCCTGTCTCTTCATCAAAGCAGTTATGTTAGGAAGAACTTGAATATTCTTGGTGCCTTCAGCAGTCTTGTTACCGAGATAAGGCGTGGTAGTTACGTCAGTAGCAATATTGGTGTGAGGAGGATTGGTAGCAGGAGGGGTGTTTTTCAGAACCACCACCACCGACACTACCAGAACTGACAATATGAGTTATAGTCGCTCCAGACCTAAGATCTACCATTTTGAATAACTGAAAAAATAGGCTTTTATAATTGAGAGGTTGATCTCCCACTGTGGTCGCCAATTGTTGGTGAAAATAAATGTACTACAAGATGGTACTTTCAAATAAGTTTGAGAGATCAAGCTCGAACAGGACGAGCCTAAACCAAGAAATAGCCGTTCATGTCCTGCTTCGATTACAAAGATGGAAAAGATTAAGGTAGGTCTTAGGGGAGGGAAGAAAAGAAGCTTGAGAAATATCAGTAGTGTGTGAAGAAGAATGTATTCTCCTTAGAGGAATCGCTAATTCTGTAAGTTCTGGTTTCTTCAGAATGATTGTGTTGTTGCCTTGTTTCAAATAGATGGGAATCTTCTATTTATAGTTTGAAGAGGACACACTGATTTCTCATAAGTCGTGGAAGTTAGGCAAAGATGAAGAAGTGATGATCCTGGAGATTGTAGTGGGGTGGTGCTCGAAAAGTAGGGAAGACCTGTATGACCACTACTCTTCATCCCCCCGTATGTTGTATCTGATATCTCGTGGGAATAGTGGAGTCATAAGCCACTTTTGTTTTGATTAAGTCAATTCAAGTAAAATGACTTGCTAAGTCAGTGAGGCAAGTTGTGCGACTCACTGGATTGATAATCAGACTGACTAGTGTCGAGTCTGGGAAGTTAATGGCTATGTACTTGCTTGGGAATAACATGACATATTTAATAACTAAGTATTAGTTTAGAAGTGACTTTGTATAAGTCTGAGAGGCATTTGAAGACAAATGTTGTAGAGGGATTCTTAATCAAGGAGACTTACTGGAATTTATGTAAGATTTGATATTGGACCAATGCAGAGAAGAAGGGCGTATTCCTGAGGGACGTAGCTAGCGAAGCTATTACTATCTACTTAACACAAATAATAATGTGTTAAATATCTTTAAAAAAAGGCTAATGTGATATCCTCTCAGGAGTAAGCCCAACATGCGTAGCTTCCAGAAAATATTAATTGTAGTAGGTCTAGGAAGCTAGTGTAAAGAAGGTTTGAAGTTAGCACTTCAATTAGATAGTATACTCAGAACTAGAGTGCCGGAGCCAATGCGCTTTGACTAAGTTGCTAGGCCAAGAGACGTGCTAGAACATGAGACGCGCTCGAGCTAGGGACGCATCAGGCCGAAGGTAGGGCTGCACAACGGGTCATGTGGGTCGGGTTTGGCTTCACCCGCCACCCTACCCACCAATGGCGGGTCGGTTTTCACCCAACCCAATATTATGACGACTTGGGTCGGGCGGGTGATGGGTATACCCATACTATCAAAATCAGATTCCATTGTTAGGAAAAATACTTCGATTTCCTTCACACAAGGAAAAAATTACAAACAATTTCAATAAAGAACTCCAAAAAAAGTCAAAACATCAAAATCATCGGTGTATATTGCTTATCAGCTACCAAACTTTACTCAACGAAGTTGATTGATTTCCTTTCGCCATTAATAATACATCTTAGGTAAATGCTTAATTATACATGCGCCGCTGCAAGAAGCAAATTAATTTGGTGAAAAATCCAGCAGAGCTTTAAGCTAACTATTGCCACATGAATAATGAAGACCATCGCTGGAAACTTGTTCAATGTTGTTCACAGAGTAAAATCCCTAAATCAAGCAAAAACCTTTGATACTCAATATTTTAGAAATTAATTAAATAGGTTTGTTAAGAAAGACTCGATGAATATAAATCCGAAATCAAAATTGATTTCGGATCCAGATTTTGTAAGAAAAATTGAATTTATATTGGAGAACAAAACTTAATTTTTATGGAAGATTTTTTCAAAAATCTGCTTTAAAACTTATAGATCTAAAAACTAAAGAGTAAATCAGTAAGGTAAAGAGAAGATTCTCCCTCAGAGCTAATATTTTGATGAAGACTCATGCAATATCACTTTACTGATGATTCTCTTTATTTCCGTTTTTGTTTGTTGTTACATATCTTTTTTTTCTCACCCTGTTTGTTGAACATTGAAAATATTTTAAAGTAAGAAACTAAAACTTGGTGATGGTGGTGATTTGACGGTGGTGGTGGTGATTTGATTTCACTGATTTTGAGTGGTGATGGAGAGTGAAGAAGAATACAGGAGATGAAGAAGAGGAAGTGAAAGTAAAGAGAAGAGAATTAATAGGTATTTAGGTTGGATTATTAGAGATTGAATGACTAGGATTCATGGGTGAAAAGTAATCTACGTCTAGAAGATTTTTAGGAGGGTAAGGTCGGGTTGGAGAAGGTGTGAGTCATAGTCGACCCAACATATGGCGGGTATTAGAATGTGTGAGTCATAGTCGACCCACGTTTTGGCGGGTGGGGTCGGATGCGGGTCAAACTGGCGGGTGTGGGTTGGGTCGGGTTTGTGCATCCCTAGATGAAGGATATAGGGACGTGCTCGAGATAGAGACGCTACATCCAAGGGACGCGCTGGAGCAAAGGACAAGACGTGCTCGAGCTGGACGCGTCAAGCTTTAGTTAGCGCTTTTAGCGCTGTAATTAGAGTTAGCACTTGTATGCTAGGGTTGAGTTTCCAAGGTGATGATGCGTCGGCTAAGGCCCTATTAGGCTAGAATGTGTTAGCTAAGACCATTTTAGGTTATTTAGGGCAACTGCTTATACCAAATACCAATGAGTAAAAAAATTTGGTCGTTTTTCATTTTTTCCACAACGGTTTTGTGAGTAAATATGATCGCACGTTATTTTAATTAGACGTCTGTTATAAAACGCTGTTGTAGAAGAACGTTAGGTGACACAGACGTTTCTCTAGTGGGACGTATGTTGTTGGAAGCACATTTATGTGAGTGTTTCATATTCTGGAACCAGAAGCACTTATAGATGAGCGTTTGCATGCTCGTACGCTTCCTTAATCAAACGTATGGTTAACGTCCACACAAGGTAGCGTCTTCTATCAAAGCGTAGTCATAGGAGAACGTATGTAAATTGAGCGTTGTCGTATGTAGACGTTTACTCACAGACGTCTTCCTAATCAAACGCCGAAATCACAAACGCTGCTTTATAAGAACGCCCATATATGAAACGTTCCTTTAAATGAACGTATTACTAACGCTCACTCCTATAAGAACTAAACGCTCACTAAGGCTTATTAAACACTTACTAAACCTCACTACTAACTAAGCACTTACTAACCACTAAGAGCACTAACTAAACGTCCTCCTAAGCACTTACCAACGCTCACTAAAATTTACTAAACGTCCTCCTAATCACTAACTTACTAAACCTCCTCCTAACCACTAACTAAACGTCCTCCTAAATGAGTGTTTCCCTTACTTCTATAAGCACTAAAAGAACTAAACGCTCCTTTAAGAACGCGCACTAAAACTAACGCTCACTTAATAATTTAATTAATCAATTGCGTCCTCTTAAATGGACGTTTGATATATACGCGTTTTCATAAATGGACGTCTCAACCAGACACTCTTCTAGCTTGTGTTTCTTGTACCAGCGTTCTCCTAGTGAAGCGTTACTTCATACGCATTCTATAATGAGAGTCTCATCAAACGCTTCTCTACCCAAGCGTTCATGTTTCTAAACGCTTTCATAAGAAAACGTTTTTTGCTAACGCCCACTTACAAGAGCGTGCGAGTATATATAAGTTTCGGAGAAAAACTTCTCTGGAACAGTAGTTATAGTCTCCTCAAACCCAAATTTACTCTCCCGTTGCGCTTGATTTTGGGCGACCAAAGAGTAAATTTAATCTTTACTCTTTGGTACCCTCGTCCGTTGCAGTTGCTCTTAGCACTTCTCAGGTGCTAGGCTTTAGCGCTAAGAAAGTTAACGTTTTTAGCACTAATGTGGCTAACTTGTGACAATGTGGTGCTAATCCAAAGAGTTGGTGCTAACTTGGTGCTGATAAGAGAAAATGCTAGGGTTAGCTTAGCTCAGAGGTTCAATGTGTCTTTTGGGGCATTGCTTCTTGTTTGTGGCGCGTCCAAGGGGAGTGGCGCATAATTTGTGGCTTATTTTTAAGCAAAGTGCTAAAGTAGCGTATTTGAGCTCAGAGAGAAATTTATGATGTGTTCGTTGCGAACAAGGTGTTAAGCTAGAATGTACTTTGGGGATTAAGCATTAGCTACTCCAAGATTATGCATGTAGCAGTAAATTGATATTGTTTAAATAAGAAATTAAGTATCGACATTATTCTAGGAATAACATTAGAAAAGACATCGGATATAGAACAAGCTCTAGGAATAACACTAGAGAAGATGTTAAGCTCTAGGAATAACACTAGAGAAGACTCAAGTTGCTTTATACTAGTAGGAAACCTATCTAAGAGCTTGAGACTTATTATGTAGAGATTATAGACTACATTGTTAGCATAAAATGCCTGTAACCTTTTGTAAAGACTGTATCCTCAATTCGCCTGCGGAATATAAAGAAGAATATAATATTTTTTATTTTGATGTTAAGTAAGAAGTAGCACATAAGTATGTGCGAGTACTTCTATGTTCCTGCAACTAGGCAGAAAAGTGATTTTACAATTCTGACCCTTGCTAAAAACTCACCATCTACAAGTGTTAGTACCTAAAAATTGATTCTAGGAAAAATAATATATTGTAAAAGTACTTTCTTTAGATTCGAAAATCAAAATCATACAGGGCAAGCCTAAACCACGATAGTAGCCGTTCCTCCCTTCTCCGGTCATAAGGAGAGAAAATGGGTTGATCTTAGGGTAGGGAAGCAAAGAAAGTTGAAGGAATTATGTGTATTGAATTTTGTGTAGAGTTGTAGAAATATTGAGAAAAATCACAGAGCTTATGAGAATTGTAAGCATGTTGTGATTTCTGAATGGGCTAAGGAGCCTATTTATAATAGTTGAGAATTCACACGTTTCCTTGTAAAGAGGTGGTGAAGAGATGGATAAGTGAAAGTTGTTGGGATAATGGTATCACTGCCTTGGAATACTACTTTATAACTTCCAAATAATGGGGTATTACCACGCCGCATGTTGATATAACCACCAGACCAAAACCCCATGAATAAACCCCCCATGTAATTGTCTTGATTTCTCGTAGAAGTTAGTGGAGTCATGGAATCAAAACACATGAATAATTTGTGAGTAAAGGATAATGCTAGCACGAGCAAGTGTGAAGGGATAGCCCTGGCACAGTCGAGGAAAAATAGATAAGGGATGCTAGCAGCGCAGCTAGCAGTGCCAGCGCTGGAACTAGGGCTGGCCATGGCGTTGTTGGCTCTAGCGCTAGAGTTAGTGCTAGCGCTGGCCGTGGCGCTAACGCTGCTGGCCTCTGGAGTTAGTGCTAGCGCTAGCACCATTATGCCTGTTTGTCGCGTGCTTTGTTGGCTTATTGTTTTTTTTTTTTTTGGCTTTTTATAGCCTTTTGGCACATGTGTGTACTACTCATTGGTATTGGGAGTGTGACCAGGGTTTGTCAAGGCTAGCACTTGCTAGTGCCATGTTTATTGCTTATGCACCGCTATCGTTGACATTTATTGATGTCATGGTCATATTTATAGCCTGAGATTTATTGTTTAGCATTTTATGCTTAACTTTTATGCAGTGCATACAAAACATTTTCAAGAGATTCAGATGTGGAAGTTTGCAACTTGAAATTATACTTGATACGACTCTGTAATTAGATGGTATGCATCTAATTATCGTTTTTGTTCAAATATGGCTTAGCCTCTATTCTGAATGTTCGCAAATTTGTATAATCAATATATTTTGTTTTATAAAGTAGTTTGCATGGATACACATGAAATAACGAGGATTTGATTGAGTATAGCTTTGAAATTTCTATGGTGCATATATATGTAAAAGAGCTACATGGCTAATTTAGTCAGGATTTGAATATCCCTTCTCGATTTTCTTGCAGAATGTAGGATAAGAGTAGCATTCATAATTCTGATGATATGTCAGGAAATTATGCATATTTATTTTTTGCCTCTTCAACTTGGCAAAAACACAATATTACGATTTTCTCCATTGTCAAAAATCCACCATCACAAAAAGTAAAGCATTACAAGAGAAGGAGTATCCAAGACCAAATTCTACTTACTCAAATCCATGATTTCTTAATACCATATTTAAAATAACGAGAATATGAAGCCAACACAAAAAGAATGAGGTCATTCCGACATCGGACGAAGAAGTTATGAGCAAAACGAGTTTGAAAAACTTGAGTATACAGAGAGAAGTTCGGCTAGAAATCCATCGTACAATTAGTAGCCGAACCTGACACTTACTGGAGCAAAAATAAGTTTTCACATTCATCCGGAAAAGTCCATATCAAATAAAAGCCAAACATGAGCATAAAAATCACGTTTTCGAAGAGTCTAGAGAGAACTGTTCGTCTAGTAAGTGTCCAATAAATAATAGCCGAACTTGACACTGTTCTGGGACATATTTGGACGTGAAATTGAATTCTAACTCAAGGAAACACGGTCCCGGAAGGATTCTAAATCTTGTAAAGAGGAAACTTAAGGCCAAACATTGAAATCTATATAAGAAGACATCTAAGGTTCAAACAAGACATCATCTTTACTATATCATATCATATACTCTACGTCTCATATCACAACTTCTACATCAAAAACCTAGGGTTTGCCTCTTTATGGGGAAACCATTCTTCTTTGTAATATGAGTATCTAAAACTTTTGTTGTTTAAGGATGAATTCAATGTTCTAAGTTAATACACGTTTGTTTAAAGTTATTATCATCATCGTTTGTTTTCACCATATCTAGGGTTTATGATTGATTTCTTAGATTGTTTGGAGTGCATGTTAGATTAATCTATTGATCATTCTATTACTAGTACAGAGTTGAGCGATCCTTAATTTTTGATCATCTCCTACAAAAGCAGAGAACATGAGACCTTGTAGAGAGATTCTGTGGAGCAATCGTGTGTGAACACAATACTAGCAAGTGGACCAAGCGTACGGAGTCTAACTACTACGATCAAACCTAAATTCACAAATCTTAAAGCATTCGATCGAGTTACACCTTTTAAGCGTACCTCAAGGCGGCTCGGTTGGATCGAATCCGGTGACTAAGCGTACATGTTATTCGGCGATGCAAGGGAATAGCTAAGTGTACCTTCTATTCTACGGTTGGTGATGAATGATTCTGACGTAAGATAAATAAGTATACTACTCGAGTTAACGTTTGGTAACGGCGAAGGACCCCCTAATCATCTTTTTTTCTTATTATTTTCTTTATTGTTATATTTATTTAATCCACAATCCAATACCCCCTTAGTATTTACTTTTATTATAGTTTTACTAATCTGAATAACATCTCAATTACACAGCTCTTTGTGGGAACGATCCTTACTATCACTATATTACTAGTTAATTAGTGAGAAATATCTTGAGTAATTTGTTGCACTTACAACACGCATGATGCAACAATGCACCCACTACAGAGAATCTGGAAAGATCGATTATCAGTTGAACAAGGAAGTGATAGGTTGAGCAACCGTCCATTCAACCTCAAATAGAATGGGGAGTGGTTGTCAGCACACCATCCACCATCTTCACTTCACCACTACTCAACCGTCGACATTTCCTACATGATGAGGTCAGGTGAACGGTTACAATGGCTATGATTATAAAATAAATTTCTCAATCTATTGAACACAACAACACACGACAAATCTAATGATAGGCCAAAAACTTATGGACGCAATCGCATGACGTCTACAAAGTAGAAGCGACAAATACGATTTGTTCCCACAGAGATTGATAATATTATCTCTAATTAATAAAAAAATTATATGCTAAACAAAAAACAATGCTTTTGAATGATATTTACGAATTTAATTAAATAAAAATAACTATACAAATTAATTAATTAATCAGGAAGAGAAGGGTCTATAGTGTTGGATTCCACTACTTTTGGTGTTTGTAAAATTAACAATTTACTATTTCAAACAATCTCATGTCTCGGAAGGTATAACGTTTTAAAATTACTATTACGACTCAAGTCGTTATGAAAAAATCTAGTTTCCTTCGCTTATAAAAGATCAACAGTCTTAAAACCATTCAAAACAATTAAAAAAAAACATTTTAGAAGAGAAATTATTAGTCGTTGAATGACACAAATATAGAGTAATTATGTGGAAGAATAAATATTAAAAGTATACAACAAAAATAGCTTCCTCCTCTACCCTAGAAGATAAAACTAACAAACCATTATAAATTACAGAGTAGAGAAGATGTAAAATGGAAGAAAATAAAAATAAACCTCAACTAATACTGGTCGTCCTTAAAAACCACCTGTTCCCTCTTTCCTGGCTCTAACTACCAGACACAGCCTCCAACCCTCACGTCTGTAGCTTTTTCCCTCTGTTTTTATGTCCCGCCTTTGACACCTCCTGCTGCTGATGGAATTTTTAATTATACCACAAGAGCACGGCCCTCGATGCGACAGTATGCAAGGACGGTTCGTTCCACAGGGATTCTGGAATTGCAATTTCTAGTTTTTAGTCAATTATTGTGCTAATAACAAATTGAATGGTGGTTATATTTAAAAATTCTAAAACACAGAAAATAAAACTAAAATTGATTTACACGTGAAAGAAAACTTAGAATGTTGAGATACCATCACAATTATGCTTACTAGATGTTTACAACCATTTTCTATAATTTTCTCAAGATAGATTTCGGACAAAATGTTTAAGTTATGGAAAATATGAAATTTTAATCTAATTACTTTTCTCAAAAGATTAATAATTTAATTTTCTATAGAATGTTATTCTCTAAAAAGAATATTTTAAACGGTTATTTAAGCATTAAAAGACACATGAAAAAATTATTATTATGATTAATCAATAAATAGGATAAAGAGAAATTATTATAGAAAATAATTATAACATGCTAGCAAATACAATAGGACTTCCTCTCTAATACTAAATGAGGGTTCTAGCTATTCATGGCAAAAAGAGTAGAAAAGGATAGGGAAGAAACCATTTTATTGATTAAAAATGATGCTTACAGGAAAAAGAACTGATCAACTATGTCTTAAAACAAAAAGGACCGAAAAATTAATTACTTACTTGTGTAGCTGATAAAGGATTTCTCTTTAAAGATTTTAGAAAAGCATTGTTCTTTATAGCATTTAAATCACGAACTGTCGCTGATGCTATTAAAGAAACTGTTGCAAAAGGACTTGAATATGAATGAATAGGTAACACTATCATCGACTGTTTGTGAATGTGATTTCTCTTCTTATTCTCTTCCGGTCAAGTTGCAAAGAGAATAATTTTTTGAACTGATCTTTTCTAACTTGATTTCTGGCCTCTGCGAGCTCCTGCTTTTCTCTTCCTACATGACCCCTATATATACTAAACACCTAGTTTCTCTCGAATAACTCCTCAAATCTTCCCAAATATTCTCGGCATATCGAGAATATTTTTTTCACTTTCGCTCTTTCCTGCTCAAAAGCTTGAGAATATGATCATGTTGCCTTATCTAAAACTCGAAAGAGATAATTGATGTTGTTTTCCATTTAAAACATGAGATAAAATCTCTTTGAAAATTAAAAACCGAGTGATATTCTTTCCTTTTACGGCAGACTTGTGATCTTTCTTCGACAAATTTGAGCCTCCCAACTTTGTGAAACTCTTCTTTATTAAGGCAAGAAAATATCTTGTCTTAATACCTTAAAATTCTCTTTTAAATCACGTATAAAATCTTCACAGGTCGAGAGAGACACAATTCCCGCAAATTTTCTATTTGAACCAAAGAGAAGGTGGCGCCCTTAGCCAATGTATGGGAGCTTTTAGCCAGCTGCTTGGGTGCCTTTATCACTTCCAAGGGTGCCTTTATAACTTTTAAGCCATTTTTTCCATAATTGTTTATTCTTCAAAAATATCTAGAAAGACAATAAAAACACAATATTAGTACACAATTGAGTTCTAATAATATACAAATTGGGAATAAATTAGACACATAAATGTGTCTATCAAATGCCCCCAAACTTATTATTTGCTAGTCCTCGAGCAAATCTAATCTAGAAAATAAAAATCCTAACTCACTGTCGTAGACATTGCGATTGCACTTAGCATGTGCAACAAGCCTTTGAACCCCTAGGTGGCCCTAGTGGACGAGTTTTCTCTCGTGAAGGTTTACAAGAGGTATGCCCACAAAATCTTTACTCCAACATTTAGCTACTTGTGAACGATTGAGGGTAGACACTAAACATGCTACTTAGTTGGCTACTAAATTCTTCGGCTATGGGAATCATTACCCTATAGGAATCTAATTGTTGTACACGAGTTTGCACTTAAGCGTACTGAAATTCATATAAAAGAAAACAAAGCTCTACTTAGAAAGTCGTACAACGGACCACAATACTCGGAATTTAACAAAACGCAATCACATGAATAGACTAAGAAGATGGATATGGAGATAAAAGTGTGCGCATTTTGGCTAAGGTGAACGGTATTTCCCAGAATATTTGTATGAATATCGTGCCAAGACGAACCCTAATAGATTGAGATACGCACTCACTGGTATGAATCCTAATTCTAGGATCAACTCAGTTGGTATATACAAGGGATGGGAGATTTATTGAATATATACAAATTTTTTTTAATATTATTAAATGTATCGACAACATGATTGGATCATTTGAATCCAAACGCATGCTCTTTTAAGCAGATTATATGATAGTTCCCATGGATCCTGCATTCCACGCTTGCTTAGGCGACGGAGATTGGAAGAACACACACATATTGTTATCCAAGTGTCAATACTCAATTTTTGTTTTTTTTAATTTATTGGTCAAGTTCAATTAAAATAATAGGGCTTGATCTCAGTCACTCTACTTCATCCTAGCGGCGACAACAAGGCGATACTAGTGCCCCACCAAATCACTTAGGGAAACATAAAAATTTGCAAAAATAAAAACAGAACGTGATATGATGACGACTCCGAGATATGGTGACGACTATCATGTTATTTCTAACACCTGAGATCTGTCCTTTTATAAATATACCATTTACACCAACTCCTATAGACAAGAATTTTGTTCCATCTATCTAAAATAGTTAGTGTCATCCTGAATTGTTCACAAGTGTCTAAATTTTGGATTTTTTGGTACAACTAAATTTTTTAAAATTTTCTCCCTTACCCCCAAACTTAAATTGAACATAGTCCTCGATGTTCTAAAGATAAATGAATAAAAGCATGAACAAAGCAAAAGAGATAAGGAAAGATATTACTAGCACCGTGTACCAAAAGCATATGGGTTGCCTCTCATAGAGCATTAAATTTAAAGTTTTCAGCCAGACCAAGAAAGGATTAGTCACAACTTACGAATCATATAACAATTATCTCAATTATTGCGGATCCTTAAAGTTAATCGTATTTGACTCATAAAGTTGACCAAAATAGAATATATAAGAGTGGTGGTCATTCTCAAAAAAATGTGTCGATTCAAATATTCTAAATTAATCAGATTCAACTTCAAAATTTAAATATTAACACATTTGAAGTTCAGATGTTCCCACACTTGGTAGAATGATGTTTGGTGGGAAAACAAAATAAATCATGGTATCATGGCCTGGGTAAACCACATCAACAGGATGATGGGTTTCTATCACCTTAATTTCATTTTGGACATAACCAAGCTCGAGAAACAGTTCTTAAAGATAATCTCTTAATATGGTAGAGGCACAAACGTCAAGTCCCAAGTGAGGGACCTTTATAAGAGTCAAAGGTAAACCACGGGTAGAATGATATTCATCCCCAAACCTAGAATAGTCAATGTCCTTGGAAAAACTAGTCACAATTTCTTTAGTTTCTAAATTATCAGATTTAGGAAATGATTAATTATTTCATCTAGATTATAATTTTCAGGTGGGTTACCTTCACTCACCTTAAATTTTTCCACGAGTCTATCATCTTTGTCAGAGACTGGTATTTAAATCGTTGGACTCTAAAACACTAGTCTCGGGATAAACCCATTCCGATAAACCATCATCGTCTTCATAATAACAAGGAAATATTTCACCATCTATAACAATGATATCTCTAGTTAAATCCTTTTCCTCTTTAATAGGTAAATAATCATCAATATTGTTAGGATTGGAACTAGAAACATCATTATTATCATGAAGCTCAATTGTTGTAAAAAAATTCTCGTCATTATGACTACGAATTTCAATTTCTTCGTCAAAACTATCCTCATCCTCATAATAATATGAGGATGGTTAAACCTTATCCAAACAAGTAGTGCTTTCAATTCTAACCTCGCCCTCTAAATTAGGTAAATATTCATAATTATTATCAAGGGTGAAGTTGGAAACACTATTTTCACAATTAAGTTCATTTTGAGTAATATTAGCAGCTAATCGTTCTTCTTCTCCAATTTCATTTAAATGTGTATTTAGTTTATTGAGAGCGGTACTTAAAGTTGCAAGTCTTTTTGTCCTATCTAATTCATACTTCCGTTCAGTTTCAACAAATTGATTGAGTTTATTATTGAAAGAATCTGACGCAGACTTAAGAATTTGTGAAGTTTCCATGTAGCGCTTGAGGGCATCTTCTAAAGATGGAGAACTAACATTTAGCTCAATATAATATTGCTCATTTACCCGTTTGTATGACTGGTGATCATGCGAATAGTAATTAGGATCACTATGGTATGAACCATAACCTTCAGAAGGTTCGTAGTTATCTCAAGTACTATCCATATTATGGTCATAGTATGGGCAATGTTCATTTTGAAATTCGGGTCTATAATAATTGTATTGGTCCATTTCGACATTTTTTTTCCGGTGCAAAGGCACATGCAGGTTGAATAAAAATAGGTAAGCTCAGGTAACCTTAGAAAAATACACCTACAGTCAAAGACTGGTCAAAGGTATGAGGCTAAGGCTTATGGAATTTCAGCTGGTAACTCCCATCAAGCCATCGTCATGGGTTCAACTTACTTTTCCATGGATTTTCCTAAAATTCGGTAGTCTGACGATGCAATTGGTGTATGCACGTGTTTTTTTAATATACAAAATAAAATAAAATCTAAAGGAAATATATATACAAATTGTTTCTAATTTTTTTTTTTAATGAAAAATCTAAAAAATTAATGAAATAAAAAGATTGGGTATTATTACTTACCTATTTTTGTAGGCACTTTCCATAATAAATGTAGAATATTACCTGCACAACAAAAACCAGAAAAATACCCAAGTAAATCTAAAAGAGAAAACAAAAATAAAATAAATCCTAAACTAATTAACACAAATTTAAAAAAATTTAAAATCAGAATTTCTCAATCCCCGGCAGCGGCACCAAAAACTTGATGGCATTTTTAATTATACCACAAGAGCACAACTGTCGATGCGAAAATACACAAGTACAGTTCGTTCCACAGGGATTTTGGAATTACAATTTCTAGTTTTTAGTCAATTATTTTGCTAATAACAAAATGAATGGTTATTATATTCTAAAATTCTAAAACACAAAAAATAAAAATAAAATTGATTTACACGTGAAGATAACCTAGGATGTTGATATTCCATCACAATTATGGTTACTAGATGTTTACAACTATTTTCTATAATTTTCTCAAAATAATACTCAAAACGATTTCGGACAAAATATTTACGCTTTGGAAAATATGGAATTTTAGTCTAATTACTTTTCTTAAAAGATTAACAATTTACTTTACTATAGAATGTTATTCTCTAAAAAGAATATTTTAAACGGTTATTTAAGCATTAATGGACAAATGAAGAAATTATTATCATGATTAATCAAGAAATAGGACAAAGAGAAATTATTATAGAAAATAATTATAACATGCTAGCAAACAAAATATGACTTCCTCTCTAAGCCTAGATGAGGGTTCTAGCTATTCATGGCAAAAAGAGTAGAAAAGATAGGGAAGAAACCATTTTATTGATTAAAAATAATGCTTACAAGAAAAATAACTGATCAACTATGTATTAAAACAAAAAGGACGGAACAATTAATTGACAACTTACTTATGTAGTTGATAAAGGAATACTTTTTAAAGCTTTTAGAAAAGCACTATTCTTTGTAGCATTATACCACGAACTGCCGCTGACACTATTGAAGAAAATGTTGCAAAAGGACTTGAATATGAATGAATATGTAACACTATCATCGACTGTTTGTGAATATGATTTCTTCTTCTTCTTCTTCTCTTCCGGCCAAGTTGCTGATAAAATAATTTTTTGAACTAATTTTTTTCTTACTTGATTTCTGGCCTCTGCCAGCCCCCCGTTTTTCTCTTCTTACACGACCCATATATATACTAAACACCTAGCTTCTTTCGATTAACTCCTCCAATCTTCCCAAATATTCTCGGCAGATCGAGAATATTTTTTTCACTTTTACTCTTTCCTGCTCAAAATCTTAAGAATACGATCCTGTTGCCTTATCTGAAACTCGAGAGAGATATCTGATGTTGTTTTCCATTTAAAAACTGAGATGATATCTCTTTGGCAATTAAAACCCGAGTGATTTTCTTTCCTTTTACGGCAGACTCGTGATCTTTCTTCGACAAATTTGAGTCTCCCAACTTTGTGAAAGTCTTCTTTATTAAGGCAAGAAGATATATTGTCTTAATACCTTAAAATTCTCCTTTAAGGTTGAGCATGCAAATAGTGATTGGGATCATCATGGTATGAACCACAACCTTCAGAAGGCTGGTAGTGGTCCCAAGTACTATCTACACTATAGACATCGTACGGATAATGTCCATTTTGAAATTCAGGTCAATATTCATTATATTGGTTCTCATAATACCAATTCGACATTTTTTTATTTTTTTGGTGCACATGCAAATGCAGGGTTGACTAAGCTTAGGTTACCTTAGCAAAATATACCTACATTCAAAGACTGGTCAAAGGTACGAGGCTAAGGCTTGTGGAATTTCGTCTGGTAACTCATATAAGGCTAAGGACACGGGTTTAGCGTACTTTTCCACGAGTTATGCAAAAATAAGTGAACAAAGAACTAAACACAAAAGAAATAAAATCTAAAAATAACACAAAATTTCCTAAAATAAATTATTTCTAAAAAAAAAATTGAATGAAAAATCTAAAATAAAAATTGAGTTATATTACTTACCTTTTTTAGTAAGCAATTTCCACAATAAATGAAGATTTTTACCTGAACATCAAAGCTAAGAAAAATACCCAAGTAAAATCAAAAAGAGAAAATAAAAATAAAATAAAATAAAGATAAATTATAATTGACCTAATTCGTACAAAAATTATAAAATAACCAAAAATAATATTTCTCAATCCCTGGTAGCGGCGCCAAAAATGGATAAGACAAAAACCTATTCGCAATCGCACGACGTCTACAAAGTAGAAGCGGCAAATACGTTTTGTTCCCATAGGGACTGATAATATTATCTCTAGTTAATAAACAAGTTATATGCTAAACAAAGATAATGTATTTGAATGATTTTTACGAATTTAATTAAATAAAAATAACTATAAAAATTAATTAATTAATCTGGAAGTGAAGGGTCTAGGTTGTTGGATTCCACTACTTTTGATGTTTGTAAAATTAACAATTTACTATCTCAAGTAATTACTCTTAAAATACTCAAAATTGTTTCGAATCCAATCTCATGTCTCAGAAGGTATAACGTTTTAAAATTACTGTTACGACTTAAGTCGTTATGAAAAAAAATCTAATTTCCTTCATTTATAAAAGATCAACATTCTTAAAACCATTCAGAACAATTAAAATAAAACATTTTAGAAGAAAAATTATTAGTCACTGAATGACATAAATAAAGAATAATATATAAAAAATAAATATTAAAAGTACACAACAAAAATAACTTTTTCCTCTACCTAGATAATAAAACTAGCAAACCATTACAAATTACAAAGCAGAAAAAATGTAAAAGGGAAGAAAAGAAAAATAAACCTCAACTAATACTGGTCGTCCCTCAAAACCACCTGCTCCCTCTTTCCTGGCTCTAACTCCCAGATATAGCCGCCAATCCTCACGTCTGTAGCTTTTTCCTTTTGTTTTTCCGTCCCCCTTCGACACCTCCTGCTTCCTGTTTATATCCTTCCTACCCTTCCCGTATAAAATTAATTAACCATCCAAATCTTTTTTACATGGAGAGTTCACTTTTGTCATCATTCTGTTAATTTGAGTCATTAATTTCATATCCTCCAAAAAGAGCTTGGACATTCCATAGGTAGAAAATACCATTGTTTATGCAAATTGTTTTGCACCCATTAGTGGTTATATAATGTCAAACATTTCTCCATTATTTTCATTTACGCACAAATGATCAAGTCCAAAATCTATTGTTATACAGGAGTCAGGACCTTGACTTAATTAGCCTGTATGTTTTGGCATCCAATATATACTTGGGCGCTGTATTTATTCCCTTGGGAAATGTCTTCCACACGTACTGTTTTTGGCTCTCCGATTGTTTAAATCCACTAATTACACAATCATACATTAATTTTCCTCCACCTTGGTCGATCGTCTGGTGTTATTAATATTGTGCTCGGCCCATTTCTTTTGCGACAAATTTTTGTTTCATCAAACTTTATTTATAAAATATTGCAAAATTAAACAAAATTGTCAAATTTATACAAAATAAAACACTAACAATATATATTATTGAGACTAATAAAGACACAATCTATCATCTAAAACAGAACAATATCGAACAATTCGATCATTCAATCTTCTCATACACAAAGAAATTGTTTATAACTATTCACACCAATTACATCCCACATAGTCTAATACTATAACCTCAATCCTTCTCTCACTTCCCTCCCTAAGGCCAACCCTTCTCCTTCTCCTTTGTGACTGAAGCAAGACTGGAACGACCATTGCTTGGTTCAGGCCAGGATTGTACAAATTGATCTCTCGGATCTAAAGAAAGTACTCCAACAGTACAAATGTTTAAGGATTAGACGAATTATTACCTTCTCACCTTACTTTTCTAAATTTACCCTCTTAATCATTTTCCCCACAAGCTACTAGATAGGCTAATCATTTTTTATGTCTCAAAAGTTTTATGCATGCCTCGAAACAGGATTCATTCTGACTAGAAACATTTGAGTATTATTCGTCTTGAGGAGATTCTTGCATTTGTGAATGATGTTGATAACGAGTTTTTCTCTAGGGTTCCCACTACTGAGGAAATTCTTGTTGTTGTGAAAGCCATGCCTTCTTGGAGTTCCCCGGTCCATATTGCTTTCAAGCAAACTTTTACGAGGCTTAATGGCATATTATTGGTAAGGAAATTGTAGATATGATTCAAAAAATATTTATATCTAGATTTATGCCTAGATAAATCAATAAAACTTATATTTATGTTATTGCCAAATCTAATGATGCTAAGAATCCTGTTGACATTAGACCTATAGGTTTTCGTAACACTACTTATAAAATAGTGTTTAAAATCTTAGCTCTTAAAAAGATTATATTTCCTTTTCAAGCAGCTTTTGCCTCATGTTCAATTCATGATAACATAATTGTTGATTATGAATTGATTCGTACATGAACTACACGGAAGGTTTTAGTGGGACTGTGTTTATTAAACTTGACCTATTTAAAGCCTTTGATAGGTTAGAATGGCCTTTCATATGGGGAGTTAAAGAAGTTAGGAATTAATGAGAAGTTTTATGACATTATTAAACAATGCATTACTACTACCAAAATTGATGTGTTGTTAAATGGGTTTCCATGTCATGAATTTAGTTATGCTAGAGGTATAAGACAAGATGTTCCTATATTCCCTTATACATATTAGGATGGAGTACTTGTCTAGGATTTTAATTACTGCTGAGGCTAACCATGTTATTGCAAGCATTAAAACTGTTTTAACCGTGTATTATGGGAAATTATTATAATTACAGCCACGATTTGGTGAAAAAATCTATCAATATTCCTAGTTTCATGGTCCTAAATCTTTGAATTTTAATACCCAGGCCAATTAGGCTTAAATTACTCCTTATAATTTTTCTTATACAATTTTAAGGCGTAGGTTGAAGCTAAGTTTGGCGCTATGTGTTCTCTAAATTGTGTAACTACCCAATGTTCATCATTTTTTTCTTTTGTTCAAATTTAATTCAATTTATTATAAATTCCTTTACATTCCTATGATGATATTTATAGGGCAATCTTTTTAAACATGGATCATTATAATTAGCTCTTAATTAGATTATTAATTGTACACCATATTATTTCTATGGGTTAACTTTCTAATATACAAATATATAAGGTATCACCTTGGGATTTGACTTCGAGGCATTAAATACTTAGGGTTGGCTTTGTATGTGAAATTTAGCTTTTATTTAGAAAGCTCAATTGGGGAATACTCTCACAAATTGGAGGATACTCAAAAAAAAACATTATGAAGTAATTTGAAGAACTCCTTATCCAGATAATTTTGGTAATGGCTAAATTACCCTTGAGAATCCCCCAAGTGTTGTTAAGATTAAACTTAGATTTTGATTTTATTTTTTTAAGTGTTAGTTATAGAAGAATGAGAATGATTTTAGGAGATTTGAGTGATACGTGAAATTCTAGTAAGGAATTTGATATTGGGGAATCCTCATCTCACCAAATAGAAGGTGCTTACATTGATTTGAATGACTCCCAATTACAACCTTTTGTAGAGAATCAACACATGAGTCGGCATTGAACCATAACCAAAGTCGGCATTGCAGCACCAAAGTCGGCATTGCAGCACCAACTGTCGGCATTGCATCACCAAACAGTCGGCATAGGTAAATGCACAATCGACATTGTATAGTGTCATACGACAATGCCGACTATGGTCAATTTAATAGCAGAGTTTCATATAGGAATAAAACTAACAGTGGGCATTGGTTCAAATACAGTCGGCATTGGTTACTAACACTGAAAAAAACCCAGAAAAATTAATCTCAGTCGGTATTAAATTCAACCAACAAATAATACTAACTTTAGGATTCGGTATTGCGTTCATCCATAAACCGATATCGACAATAACGGTCGGTATTGCATTCAAAATTTTACCAATACTGACTCCTAGGCAGTGGTGAAGTGAAGGGGGATACCAAATTGATTTCTATTAGTTTTTTTTTATTATTATTATAAAGGGCATGATGGATATTTTATCATTAAAAAAATATCCCCTTAGCCAAAATTCAGCCCCATATAACCGTGAGTATCCTCCAATTTGTGAGAGTATTCCCCAAGTGAGGGTTCTTTATTTATAAACATAAAAGAATAAGGCTAGATAAGATTCATAGTTATCCAACTTATCCTAACAACCATTAGGATTTGACCTTATCTTATCTAGTTTTTGTTGAGATTTGTATTTATAAATAAAAACTAACTAGATTTGATAAGATTTGAACTTATAAGTTGCTTTTAAATTTATTCAAATCTGACACCTTTCTTAGAGATGAAGTTAGTTGAATGAGACATGCCATGAACGTCTGTTGGGTCACTTGTAAATATTTTAATATCTATTTAGAATGTAATGCTTTTTCCACCAGTCTAGTTTTCTAATACAAATTCCACCTACCTCTTTTGGAAGGAAGGGCTTGTTCCATCCAACCCAACTTTTCTTTTTAACTGTACTAGTGGAACCCCATAAAAATGTATCATAATTTTTTGTTCAACTGATATAGATAGATGAAATAATGATGAACAATAAATTGGTAAGCCAGATAAGACACTTTTGAGTAAAATTACTTCTCAAACTCCAATCGTTTTTGGATTTTATACCTAAAGGTACTTAATCTAATACAACCATAAATCTTAGCACAAGCATCATTATGAGTTAAACCAACATCAACTATAACATTCTTTTTGAAATTAACCCTAAGCCGAGAAATCAATTCAAAAGTAAAAACTATGTTTTCAAGTTTGTGACTTGCTCAATATTATATTATCATCAACGATAATAATACGTCATCAGAAAATTGTAAGTGATTAATGACACTACCATTTAAAGATGGTTTGAAACGAGCTACGAGACACAAAGAAAAACCTCTCTTTATTAATCCTGGTTATATTGGGGCCTACGAGATTTATTTTGGCCCTACACAATTTTGCACCCAACTAGATAGAAGGATAAGGGGTATCTAATTAGATATAATCAAAAGTACTAAACTACCCTCAATTTATTAATTAACCCTAATACTTAAATCAAAATATAAATACAAAAATCTTTCCGTTTTTCATTCATTCCAAATCTAACAAAACCTTAAACAAAAAAAAAACTTTTTATTTCCATCAAACTTTCTAAATCCTAAAAATCCTAATCCATTTTTTTCCAAAAAAATTCTCGGATCTCCTATATCACTCGATCTACAAGGCAAATCTATATAAACCCATACTTCTAATAGCGTTTTTGATTGATCTAAGTGTTTTAATCTTACTTTTAGTGAATCAAATTCTTGAATTTTTACCAGAATTGTGCGATGTTGATGTATCATATCCAACAATTATGTATGATCTTCATGAACATGAAGAACATGCATCAGAATCGTTGGAAATGATACATCCACATCGAACTATTCTAATCCATATTACTCGCTGATGATTACCATATCCAGAATCGTTGGATGAGATCTGTTATATCCAACGATTCTATTTTTTTTTCCTTTTTCTTTTCCTCATATGAGAATCGTTGGATACGATTTGTTATTTCCAAAGATTCTATCTTGTTATTTTTTTTACTTCTCTGAGATGGGAATCGTTGGATAAGAACCTGATGTATCCAACGATTGTACTTTGTCATTATTTTTTACTTCTCTGCGATTGGAATCGTTGGATAAGAACAGTCTAATCCAACAATTCTGGAAATGATTCATTCTTACTCGGTTTCTGTACACTTTTATGGTTAGAATCGGTGGACACTTATTATATTAACCACCGATTCTTTAGAGTTCATTTTATTTCTGTTTAACCATACTTATATTTTTTTCTTCAATTTATTTTTCGTAGACATGGAGAATAATGACAAGAATACTAGCTATTATACTGAAATCTGTGAGTGTGATGTGAATAGAAAGCCGGAGCCACCTATTGTGCGGAACCTATATAAGTTTGGTTTTCTGTTTGGAAGAGAAACAAAGTTGGATCAAGTTAAGAGGCTTCTTGGATAACTCGCTTTGGAAGAACTTGACAAGTTCATTAAAATTGCAACACCCAGAACCGAAGCCATTGATATGTGGAGGGAGTTTCAAGTGGCAAATGCTGCTAATGAAGCTGTTGAAGCTGCTAAAGCTGATGAAGCTGATCAGTGAGAGGATGCTGAAATGATTTAGTTTATGATGTTTATCTAAAACAATAGTTTATGTTTATTTAGAATGACTTGTTATGTTTGGATCGTAGCTACTATAATGTTTAATTGGTCTTTGAACTAAGGTTTTAATTATATCTTATGTGTCACTTTTCATTGCACATGGTCAAACTTAGATTCAACGGCTAGTTTTTTGAATTTTTTGAAAATATAGCCATTGCACCCTTTATGCATATGAATAGGATAAACCATTATCCATCATACACTACTTCATTCAAACAAATCCTTCTTCAACATTCACTGCTTCCTTCAAAGTAGGACTCTTTTGCAATGGCAAGTCCATCATCAACTACCAATTCAATTGAAGAGATACTCAGAAGATGCAAAAATAATGATACATCATCATTGTCGAAATTAAGGTTTTTTGTTGGTGAAACGTCAGAAAATGATGAAACCAAATTTGGTTTCATCAAATTTCACCAGCACAAAAATTGAAACCAATTTTTGTGTTGGTGAAATGTCAGAACCAAAACAATGATGAAACTTTTTTTGGTTTCATCATTTTTTTTCATCTGGAATAAGTTGTGTTGGTGAAATGCCAATTTTATGTTGAAACCAAATTTGATGGTGGTTGTGGTTGGTGTTGGTTCTGGTTTTCGTTGTTGCTGGTGGTGGTGATGGTGCTCGTTGGTGGTGTACCTGGTGGTTGTTAGTGGTGCTCGTTGATATTGGTGGTGAAAGTGGTGTTGGTTGTTGGTGGTGGTGGTTGGTGGTGGTGGTGGGTGTTGGTTTTGGTTTTCGTTTCTGCTGGTAGTGGTTGGTGGTGGTGCTCTTTGGTAGTGGACCTGGTGGTTGTTAGTGGTGCTCGTTTGATGGTGGTGGTAAGTGATGGCGGTGCTGGTTGGTGATGCTGTTAGTTGGTGCCTGGTAGTGGTGGTGTTGCTGGATGATGGTGGTTGTCGTTGGTTGATGGTAGTGAGTTGGTGTTGGTAGTGTTGGTGGTGAGAGAGAATAAAGATTAAAAGTGGGGTTGATTATTTTTTTTTATTGAGTTGAATTAATGTAAAGGGTAGTTTAAGAGTGGGGTTGATTTTTATTTTTGTTGGGTTGAATTAATGTAAAGGGTAGTTTAGACAGATTTATTTAAATGAAATATTTGTTTCATTTTGTTTTAATTAGGATTTTAATGGTAAGAGGTATAGAGTAGTGAATTTTTAACCCACGGACTGTATAAATATAACAATTAAATTAGGATTGTGGGTGTATATTTGGTAGAAAAATATTTGCATTTAGCACGGAATGCTTTACTTCAGCTAGCTTCCTAGGAACTCCACTACGACCAGTGTTTAGTCATTGAACCATTGTTGTTCAAGTCTGGGGTGTAAGATATTAATATTTCCAGGGCAGTAATGTAAATCTAGGATTTATGTTGTTTGCACTGGAAAAAGCTGATGGTTTCTATACCCGAGTGTCTCACAGTCCACACCTTAGCTTTCATCTCAAAGTTACCTTTTCTTTTGTTTGTACTTACATCTTGTTTAACCAAAGCAGTCTTGTTTCTCTGATAAAAGTATTTTTTTAATATTTTCTCAATTCCAATTTAGTTATTTAAATATTATTATTTTTAATCCCATAATACTTGCTTAAATTAATATATTTTTTTATTTAATTTCCAATACCACCTTTATAACTTGTCTTGGAAATATAAGTTATTTTTCAAATATACTAATAACAATTAATGGTTGAAGACTTTTATCAAAGGTATAGATGGAAATTTTTTTATACATCTCTCCTATCCTTAATATATGTGCAAAACTCTATTTAAGCAACTGAACTGGGACGGAGGGAATACAAATTTTGATCTGGTAAGTGGAATTAACCTTGAAAGAGGACACTACTTTTGGGACTGTGGAGGGAATTTTGATCAGCTTGTGATGTCTCCTATATTACCCACAGGCTAAAGAACTAAGAAGAAACTTTCTACATGAACCAGCTCGAAATTTGTTCAAGTTTTTCGACGAGATAAGCCCAACTTAAACTGAGAAGTATGAGGAATAGTCTGTGTAACATAAAAATTTGATTTTTTTTATTACACAGGTTCAAGCTATACAAATGGAAGAAAGATGATTCTACAAGTGTTAGTAGCCATAAAAGCAAGACCGTTAAAATTATCGTCAAAATTAACTAATCCAAGGTTAATTTAGAAGATTTTCCTTATTTCCCATCCCTGTACAATCTCTAAAATTAATCTACTTTTCAATTCTGATTTTTCCTATTTACCACTTATAAAAGTCAAATTAATTTTGACTATAACTTTTACCCCTTTTTATTCTTCTTCTTCTTGATTAATCTCCCATGTTCATCTTAAACAAAACCGTTAAAAAACAATAAATTGTAAAACCTTAATTTAATTGTATTAACCTTAAATAAACAAATGAGTAACTAAGATTAGATGGATGGTACATACTAGGTCTGGTTCGGTGTTATTTTCTTTTAATTGAATCTAAGCTTGAAAGATACATGCTTCTGCACATTTTTATTCCACTACAAGAAAAACGGGTTTAAGCGTCTAAAATCTTAGCAAGAGCTCGGAAATTTAGTCGCTTAAATAGTTTAAGCGTCTAAAATTGCAACTGCCAAAAGTTTTGGCGGCAATAAACATGTGTCCACTATTATTTAGCAACGAAAAAAATACTCTTAATCGTTAGATCCTTTGTTCAAGTAATTTATAGCAACTAAAATAATGAACATGTAGCTATTCACTTTGAGGCACCGACTCGTAGCAACAACAAAATAAATTGGTTGCTCAAACCTCTCTCAGCAACTAAGTTTGAGCCACGACCAAATATGCTTAATTGCTAGATCCGTTTTTCAAGTAACTTATAGCATTTAAAAAAGTGATCATATAGCTATTCACTTTGAGGCACAGACTTGTAGCAACAGAAAATGAATTGGTTGCTCAAACCTCTCTCAGCAACTAAATTTAAGCCACCACCACATGTTAAAAAATGAATTAATTGGTAAAATCTCTCTCAGCAACCAAGTTTAAGCCGCTACGATCATTAAAAAAAAAATCAGTTTTTAAAGTACATTTGAGAACTTAATTAATATTTATCTAACAATCTTATTAGGATTTCCTCCTCGTCCATAACTACTTGTGTAGTCTCCAATTTATCTCTTGAACTGGAATGGTCAAAGTCACCGGAAACGATCTCCTGAGATTTCTCGAGTTCACTATCAGACTGTGAAGTTGGACAATCAGAGTCACCAAGCAGGACATCAGGAGATACCTCCTGTTGAATTATCATGAGTCTTAAGAAAATAAGAAGAAAATTCATGGAGAACTGTACTAGGAATCTTTGAGATTTTGAAGCTCATAATAAGGATGTATTGGCTTGCTGGTTTAATGATGTAACAAATGCTATAACGGTCATGTCCAAACACTGTCGTCTTTACCTTCCCATCAACAACTGTTTTCCTAATTACAACTACACAAACACAACTTTAAAAAAGATCAACAAAAACATGCCGGATTCATAACCAAAATCCACAAAATAAAATCCACGCCACATTCCTCGCCAAAAATCTGGAAAACCATTCACATGCCGGGTTTCCGATGTTCCTACTCCTTCGTTTCCATAAAGGCAGCATTCTCTTCATACTTTACTCCAACAACAAACCTGATGCTAACCTGCACAATATCACCATGCAGATACGTAAATCAAGTTCATGAATATCATCGCCAATAAATGAATGTGTTCACAATATAAATTCAAACATCCTATCACATATATCTGGTGAAGAGTATAAATATCTAAGTGCTGATTCAATTAGACCAGAATCTACAGAATACCACTTGGTGTTGTTTTCTATGGCAATGAATTTATTAACAAGCATGATAGAATACCACCTGGTGTTGTTTTCTTACTATATTCGTTTGGCACTCTTACTGCCAGCGAGCTAAATCCACACCGAGGTTGATCATGAACTCCTTTCATGTAAATCATAACAAGGTTTTCCTTGATATCATATTAACCATGTTCATAGACTAAACCAATGAGCGAGGAACTACGTAAACCAGATCCCCTTTGAAATCAAGGGACAAGTAAAGTTAATGGTTCATCAAGAGGAAGAAAAAAATGATGACAATCAAGTACCAATTCAACAACATCCTTCAAAGAAAGATCAGAACTCGCAGCCTTGTTGGTTGGTCTGAGATCCTCATGTGTGTCAGGGTCGCTTGGCATAATTGTGGAGTATTGCATACCTTCACCACAAAAAGATCCTGACCTACACGCACAAATTTGGGCAAAAACAAAAACATGGTTACAATACCATCAACATCAGAAAAAATCAATAATCAGGAAGGAACAAAGGAAACCATAGACAACAAGTACTTCCTGAAGGCATCAAGCAATAACCCAAAACATCCCCAAAACTAGACCCTGAAGTTGATTTCACTCAAAACGGGAAAACTTGCCGGTTGAGAGTAACGCATGGTACGATGAAATATAAAAGAGAACAAATTGCTTATGATGATGAATTTAAGAGCAATTTCAGGTAAGATTAAAAAAAGTTTAAGGTACTCAAAGAACATAGTACAACGACTTATCTACTTTTTTTTTATGAAACATAACAACTGAACTACTTGATAATCTGCTCAAGGAATTGAAGTAATATACATGAAATCCCTATTCTCTATTATTTGTGACTGAATGTATGTGAATTAGAAATTGATTCTTACAAATGTGGGAGGAAATGGAGTTTACTTTAAAAAAGAGAAATTACATATGATTGATTGAGAAAAAAATGAAAAGTGGAATCAGACCTATTATTACAATGACAAACTTACCATTTACAGGGACATTACATGATTCTGAAAAGCGAAAGCATTGTTGCCAAAACAAAACAAAACAAAACCAAGCCAGAAAAAATGAAAATACAAAAGGTCTAAATGATCATATACAAATTCAAGATAAAAAACAAATGAAATTATTCAAATTGAAACAAACACACACAGTAATCACTACACCTATTATAGCTCAGCAAAATTCAAACATATTTAAAAGAAGAATAGAATCTGAAAAGGCAAAAGTAGACACTTTTAGTACGAAGCTATAACATATGTCAAAAATCAGTAGATTTCAGATAATAACACTATGAAATGATAATTTATCACTCATTTATACATAATCACAAAGACCTTAAGTATGAAAATGATGGAATTTATCGAACTAAATACCCCATGTTTTGATATTCTTAGAATCAATCAAAAAATAAAAATAAATAACACAAACATAGTCACTGTCAGGTAGCCCAAACATGATTTTTACCCAAACATGATGTTTACCAGATTCATAGAGAATACCATTTAAGAGGAAAAAAAACTAAAATAAGAAATTGTATAGATTGACAACCTGGTAGCCCTCACAATACCTATACCAACAGCAAAATCTTTTAGAACCCAGTCACGCCTTGTCCCAATTCTCCCTTCACTTTGACACCATGTTTGGATCTCAATGACATCACCCTTATCCATCCATACATGATAGACACATTTTAGTGTCTAATTTGCACCTTAATTTCTAGTGAGTTAGTATTCGATTTTGTGTCTATTACGTGTTTTATTGCTTTTGTAGGTACATTAGAAGAATAAAGATTTGTGGAAAAATTGGCTCAAAAAGTGTTCAAGGCACCCGGGAAAATGGATCAAAGCACCCACACTTTGGATTGGGGCACCCCTGGATCGGGTCAACCCAGCGGGTCAACCCAGCGAGCTGGATCGGGCCGAGTCACCGGGTCAACTCATCGGACTCGACTGTTTTTACTGGCAACACAAAAGCAACGTGAAATTTGGTTTCTTTTGCTTCCAGATTGTTCCAAATGTTAGTAGATAACCCACACAAGTTAGAACAATCGAGAAACAGCAAAAAGATCCCGTGAAATCAGTTGAAAAATCATGAACATGGCCGGAATTTGGTTTCGGTTAGGATTGGGATTTGTGGGCTGTTCTAGAGAGTTCTATTAGGTTTAGAACTCTCTCTAGGGTTTCTACTATCTATAAATACCAAGAGAAGCCAAGAGAATCGAGTACAAAAGCTTAGAGAAGATTTTAGAGAATTCCGGTCAATATTCCGTCACCGCCGACGAGCTGCTGCTGCACCGGCCGGCTGTTCTTCATCCATCACTGCCGGAGAAGAAGACTCAGTAACATTTATATGTGTTGCTGATTTGAATTTTCCTGTCGTCTATTGCTTCAAACCATTTGTTGCTTAAACTCTTCTGTAACAGCTGAACCCTCTCCTGTAACGCTTATAAGCGTATCAAATCAGCTGTTACAGCGTTATTCAACCTTGTAATCAATATTTTGAGCAATGAAATCAACTTTTGAGCAAGTTTTCTTCACCATGAGCTAAGTCTATTTACTGGGATGATGGATAAGGTAATTTTCTCAATTTTATGTGATTTAATTATTTTCTAATAATTATTTATAATTCTTTTATCATTAAAATTGCATAGTTTTGAATA
>JAJJMC010007837.1:200904-226142 GCA_023531435.1 Papaver californicum
GAGAAAAATATGTGTGACCTTTTATATTTGTTCGATAAACTTGATAGGTATCGTTGAAGATTGATCGGATGAACACTAAAATTTCCTGTGCAACAAACAATATTGTAGCATCAACATCAAGGGATATTATATGAATCGATTTACAACATATAAAGTTGAGTTAGGTCAAAGGATAACAAGTGGAATTGAATGATATCCTTAAATTGGATGGATATTATTTGGAACTAAGTAAGTCAGGGTGATACAAATGAATATCAGTGAAATCCACTCTGTTCCATATCTGGTTGATCGGAATGTATACCGGAGGTCAAAATCTAGTTGTGTGGATCAAAATATGTCTTTTTCGATCTAATTACTCTGAATATCTATACGGTAACTCTAAAACTGGAAATGAAACTGTGAGAGAAAATGAGTAAGCCAACTGAAATTGAGTAAAACCATGGAATCTAGGAAAAACCGATTGAGGTCAAGCGATATTGGATAAAAATTGATAGATAACGAGTGAAATTGACTAAAATCAATAGACATTCGGTTAAAATAATGAATAACTGGAAAAAACAATGAAATCCGATTGAAACTAAGTGAGATGGTCAAATTTGGTAAGATTGACGGGTAACAAAAAAATTAAGTGAAGTTAACGGAAATTTGGTAAGATTGACGGATAACAAACAAAATTAAGTGAAGTTAACGAAACAAAGGTCTTTAAAGATAATATGTCGAACATTGATAGGTTTAGAATTCCGGTGAGGGGGAAAGGTCATCGGGGATAATATGAAAAATATCGATAGGATTAGGGTACCAACGAAGATTCTGACTTAGGGAGGTTAATAAGGATAATACGACGAACATCGATAGACTTAGGGTTCTGGTGAGGGGAAAAGGTCACCGAGGAATTGAGCGTCTTGTGTGACCAATTTAGCTTTTTTGATTGCTACCTAAAAAATAACCGATGAAATCCGATTGAATATGAGTGAGGCGACCAAAATTGGTAAGATTGATGGATGACAAACAAAACTAAGTGAAGTAGATGGGATAAAAAATAAAATTTAGTGAGGTAGATGGTAGAAATTGATAATATATTTAGGTTATCATATAGAATTTAAGTGACTAAAATTTATCACTCAGTTTCTTTCGGATTCCATCGGTTTCTGACTTATTGTGAAGCATAATATGACAATAAGTTATATATTTAGAGATCTGTTGGACTCCAAAACTTCTATTCAAAACCCTAAAAGAATAATTTCCCTTCATTTTCGTTCTTTATTTCTTTCTTTCTCGGTTCATCCCGCTAATCCTCCGCCGCTACCCAAACCCTAAATCATAAATAAAAGAGAAAAACTAATCAAATATATCTCTCACTAAATTAATAAATGAGAATGTTGTTCCTTCATGGTTTGGGATCATATTATTTTAGGTTTTTATTTATGCATCGAGATCTTAGATGAATAAGCTACATTTAGTTGTGCAAATCATCAATAATCAGTCGTACTAACTACAATCTAATAAGCTGCATTTATTCAAAATCAACATTTATGTATAATCAAAGGTCGATAAAAATATCCTTAATAAGTGAAATTGATAAGTTACGGGTAAAATTGACTAAAATCGATGGACATTCGGTTAAAATGATGGATAACTGGAGAAAACAATGGAATCCGAGAAAAATTGAGTGAGGTCGACCGGTATTGGATAAGATTAACGGGTAAAAAACAAAATTACGTGAAGTTGATGGAAATTCGGTTTTAATTGATAGGTAACCATAATTTTATCAAAAAAAATTATGAATTTATTTAGCAAAAAAAATACATTTTTTTTTTGCACTTACCTTAATCCGTATGAAGTGCTCAAATCAAATCTCTACCGTCCAAACAAATTCATAATCCGTATGACTTAGCCTTATCACCGTCCAAAACTTTTTTTTCTCTCATTTCACTTTGCTAAACCTAGTTTCATTTTCCGCCTCCATCTCTCTTGTTCTTCCATTCTCTCTGGTTTAACTTACTCTAAATGAGATACAAAGTCAGAGGTGGGCTAAGATTTTCACATGATGTTGTAAACTAATTTGGTTTTGTTTTATTGATGATGATGAATGAAGCTTTGAGTGCTGAAGATTCGTATAGGTCTGATTTTCACAGATCTTGTTGGTGCGTAGTAACTTGTTTCGGAAACTTGGTTAGGTTTGAGGTTGACATGAGTTCATACGAAGGAAAAAACATCTAAGGTTCGTATAGATCTGATTTTCTTTTATTCTTTTTGCATCCCTAGAAATTCGATCTATAATTCTCTTTTTTTTGTCTGAATGTTAATCTTCTTTTCCTCTTTCTTTTTTTCCGTCTGAAGTATTTGGTGGTGATGTTGTTGGGGATTATGAATGAAGTGAAGAGGTGGAGATTGCAAGAGTTATTTCTAGATGATTATTCTTGTTCAATTCCTGATTAGAACTGAGTATTTCTTAGATTTTTTTTTCTAACTAGGGTTTTGATTAAAAAAATTCTTATCTACGGTGGATTATGTTTTTGTAGTTTTCCTCGAATGATTTTGTTTTTTACGCTTGATGAATTGTAGATTGGGTTTTTTTTAACTTGTTTCTAATATTTTGGTATGAGTATGTAATTGATTTAGTGTGAGTATGTAATTGATTTTGCAATTCGTTTTCCTGTGAAAGGGAAAAAATTTGGTGTAAGTATGTGAATGATTTGGCATTTCATTGTCCTGTGAAAGAGCAAAAATTTATAGCCAGAGGAGTTTATGTTTCGCTAAGAGTTTACGATCTTGTGAGTATGTGACTGATTTTTCTTATTCAATCTTTGGGTATGCCTATAAGGGTTTATGTTGATATGAATTTAATATATTTCTTATATTAGAGAATGAGAACATTCTTAATTGATCACTTGATTGTTAGGTTTAATTTCAAACTCACAAAAATGTGTTTAGTTTACTGATTGGATGTCCCTGTCTAGTTGTTTTCCATTGATCTCTCAATTTTCTGCATTTGTTGAGAAGTTTTGTTTATGGGAGCAATTGTTTTTTAGTTGATTGTAGTTGGTCATTCTTATGTGCTATGACAGAATATGAACTGTTACAGAACGAAATTAGATATGAAGTTTCCACTTTGAAATTTTGATGCTAAGAGTTTATAGCTATGAGAAAAATACATGTCACTGCAGAATGTAATAGTACCAACCTTCACTAAGGTTCAGTGATCCTGTTCATCCTGTTCATTAGAATTTTTAACATCTGACTTGATCTCCATATCCATATATCATAACAAAAAAGTATAATCAAATCAAGAAACACAGGTGAAATTAAGATCAATATGTCAAACACAACTGGTCAGGTCATCAAATGCAAAGGTAAACTCTATTTTAATCTGGCTACTCTGTTTTTCATGATTTGAGCTGATTTTTAGCAAAATATAATTGCTCTTTAATTACTTGATGATGAATGGAGTATGAATGTTGGGTTGTGGTTTTGTAGCTGCTGTTGCATGGGAAGCAAGGAAACCACTAGTGATCGAAGAAGTTGAAGTTGCACCACCGCAGGATATGGAAGTTCGTATCAAGATTCTATTCACTTCACTCTGTCACACTGATGTCTACTTCTGGGAAGCCAAGGTACCATTTTTAACACACTAATTACTTTGAATTAATTAGTTTTTACTGTAATTGATGCTAAAAGATTGGTTCTTTTTTGCAAAATTGCAGGGACAAACACCCGTATTTCCTCGAATTTTCAGTCATGAAGCAGGAGGGTATGTAAAATCTAAAATTTTATAATTTTTCTAGCAAACATTGGGAGTTTATGGTTTGTAATTCTGATTGAGTTTGAATTGTGGTGTTGTGGGTATTTTAGCATTGTTGTTTTAGTATTGGTGGTTTTTTACTTACCTAAACTTGTTGTGCAGGGAGTTCAACATGAAATGCATACTTGACCTTCACTCACATTTCAGTCATGATGGTTCTAAGGATGAAACACATCCCTTCACTCACGGTTCTAGTCATGATGGTTCTAAGGATGAAGCACATTCTCCTGAAGTTCCTTGGGATACGTTACTGAAATACTACAAAGACGATATGACATTATGCGGAAATATACATCCAAAGCTTACGTAATTTTGAGTCAATGATTGTAATTTGGAGACTAAATGATTGTAATTTTTTTAACCAAATGATGCTGTAATTTGAATTCATTAATAATAAAGTTAAATCAATTATGATTTTAATTTGGTTCATAATTGTTTTTAGTATTAATTTTAATTTAATTTTGTTATTTATTTTTAATTATATAATCTTAATTAGTGATAATGTCTAATATTAATTGTTAATTATAATTATAATTTGGGATTATCTAATCACAATTTTTTTTTAACGAGCAAAGAAACTGAGACGACTCTTTCTTGAACTATTCCATAAACAGATCTTCCCCTCTACGCCAATCACGAGTTTTTCTCTATTCCTCTCGTATATCGTCATCACGCCCTTAATGATAGGTTTTGAAAAAGACTTTTCATGTCATTCCCATTTAGGTTCGATTCGGATCCCTCTGTTGTTTCCTTCTCCTACCGAACCTTTTCCTCGAAATGAGAAAGAGGATGGTACACTGGAATTGTATTAATTAAGTGCTTATTGTTTGCCAAAGATCCTACTTCTACAATTGGTAGGTCGCCGGGTTATTCAAATAAGTCGTGTTTTCTGTGGTTTTCCTATGTTGCAACTTCTGTACCAATTCGATCGATCCGGAATGGATCGGCTAAACATTCTATTAGGGAGCCCGGTCTTGACTCTTCTGTGTGGTATTCATTCTCGTTTGGCTCTTGGAATTACATCTAGCAGTGGTTGGAACAGCTCGCAAAATTCAACGACTTCACCTACTTCATTACCCCTAACCGTTTCCCGTACCTCTAGAGCTGAGTCAGGTAGCAAGGAGATGCACATTTCACATTCCAGGACATCGAAACCTCTTCGAACTCGGATCAAATCTCAAAGCATTCATCGTGCGCTCATTGATTCTCTCGAAGTGGGACTCCTCTTCTCTTATCGATCATCTATTAGTGCATTGAACCGAGCGTACAAAAGAACCATTCTTCTTATTCTACGATAAAAGATGATGAATGATCAAATGCTGCGCTACAAGCACATTCATCGAGTCATTTTTTCATTCTTTCCTTACTAGAAAGACGATTCGAACCTCTAGCAAAGGTGGACTTATAGTGGTTAAGAGTCAAAGATTAATTGGTTACTGACATAGGTGGGGGAGTAAGCATCCATTGCCTACAAAGTATCCATTGATCAAAAAGTTCTCTAAAAGATAATTTGGCATTCCATTAGTCAGGTTAGCTTGCCGACAGCGTCCATTGCACGAGGTAGTTTAAAAATTTAAGCAATCAACTTTAGGTCGATTAAAATCAGAATTTCAAATAATTTGGTCGCTTAAACTTTTAATCAATTAACTTGAGTAAAAACTTCGATAGCTTAAAAGCTTAAGCAATCAACTTCAGACCAATCAAAATCAGAATTTTAAATAATTTGGTTGCTTAAACCTTTAATCAATCAACATGAGTAAAAACTTTGCTACCTCAAAAGCTTGAGCAACCAACTTCAGACCAATCAAAATCAGAAAACGCTTTTAGCGAGCAAAAAAATTTGATCGCTTAAAACCTTAACCAAGCAAAATTAGGTCGAGTTGCTCTATGTATCTATCAACTAAGTATTTTAATTGCTTTAGAATGATTGGTATATCTGAATCGATTGGTAGTTTACTTGCTACATTGGTTGGTCTTCATATTAAACGATCACAGTTTTACTTGTTCCATGTTAGTTGGTATAAATGTTAGGCAATGAGAAAAATACTCGCTTTAGGTAAGTTGGTTTATTACTAGAGCGATTGCATGGTCGCTCAAGGCTTTGACATACATGGCTTTGGGCAACCAAGGGAGCGAGTGCCACTTTTAGTCGCTATAACGGTTATAGCGACTTAAAAGGGGCTTTAAGCGACTTAAAGTGAGTAGTCGCTTAAACCCATTTTTTTGTAGTGTTCCTTGTTTCTTCACGCAAGTGCGATTAGTTTACTCAAGTAATAGAATTTATCGATTGTGATGGATTGCAAGCGGACTTAGTATCCCCAAAACACAAAGTTATAAAATCTTTGTTCTGTATTTTGTACATCTCTATTTAATATAGTTCATATGACCATATGAAACATGGCATATCTACTTGTTTTCGATCATGCTCATGCTATGATTTGGAATTTGAATACTTCGAATCTATATGATGTGATCAGTTATACTTGGAACTTGGTATACTAACTATCATTGTCGGGTGGTGATGAAAAATGAGAAGTGGGATTTGTTTAGGGAAAAAAACGGTTTAGTCCAAAACGCCCTGGACTAGATAGTTTAGTCCTGACCGATTCAGGGACTAACGAATCAGTCCTCTAATTATTTGAAAAGGTGTAAAGACAAGTCTATCATTCACATGCTCATCATAATGCACACGTGTGAGCAATAATGGGAATGGAACTGCCATAATCAATGAGAGACCACTACGTATTTTTACCTAAAAAACTGAAAGAGGAAGTCATTGTTAATGGATAGAAAACCCTAGATTTCTGTATCTATCAAATTTAATCTATCGTGAGAAACCAATAGAGAGAAGAAAAAAAACTATCAAACCCTAACCGAGAGAAAACCAAAATCATCATCATCTAAAACAAAAAAATTCATCATTAAAAACCATTGATGAACAATACTATAGCAGTAACATCATGGTAAAGAAGAAGCAACAAAACAGTCCAAAATCATCAAAAGTTAAACTGAAATCAACGGTTTCAAAGAGAATAGAACAACAAAAAGAAGATTCAACATCTATTCAAGTAATAAAAAGTCCAAAATCATCACCACATAAGTAGAAATCAGCAAACAGAAAGAAATCAGGACCTTCAAAGAGAACAAAACAACAACAAACAGAAGATTCAACAACTATTCAAGTAGCAAAAGGTAAGATCATCTGCTACTTTCATATATTAGCCTGTTATATGTGTACGAAAGTAGTTTTTCTCAAAAAAATTTGGTAGTGTACAAATTTGTACACCAGCATGTTATTTCAGAGATATATGGACTGTAATATGTGTACGAAAGTAGTTTTTCTCAAAATTGTTTGGCAGTGTACATATTTTTACACCAACATGTTATTCCAGGGATATATAGACTGTAATGTGTGTATGAAAGTAGTTTTTCTCAGATTTGTTTTGGTAGTGTACAGATTTGTATACCAGCATGTTATTTCAGGGATATATGGACTGTAATATATGCATGAAAGTAGTTTTTCTCAGATTTGTTTAGGTAGTGTACATATTTGTACACCAACATGCTATTTCAGGGATGTATGGACTGTTATGTGTGTGTGAAATTAGTTTTTCTCAGATTTGTTTTGGTAGTGTACAGATTTGTATACGAACATGCTATTTTAGGGATGTATGGCCTGATTTGTGGGTGTGGATGTTGGATTATATTGTATTTCAGTATGTGTGTACATATTTGTATACCATCATGCTTAATCATGGATATGGCCTGATTTGTGGGTATAAATATTAGGTTTTGCTGTGTTTCGGTACTTGTATACATATTTGTACACCAGTATGCTAGATCGTGGATTTATGGCCTGATTTATGGGTATAGATGTTAGGTTTTGTTGTGATTCAGTACTTGTGTAGATATTTGTACACCAGTATGCTAGATCATGGATGTATGTACTTGATTTGTGGGTGTAGATGTTAGGTTTTGTTGTATTTCAGTACTTGTGTAGATACTTGTACACCAGCATGTTAGATCATGGATGTATGACCTGATTTGTGGGTCTAGATGTTAGGTTTTGTTGGATTTTAATACTTGTGTACATATTTGTACACCATCATGCTAGACCACGGATGTATGGCCTGATTTGTGGTTTTAGATGTTAGGTTTTGTTGGATTTTGGTACTTGTGTACATATTTGTACACCATCATGCTAGAACACGGATGTATGGCCTGATTTGTGGGTATAGATGTTAGGATTTTGTTTAATTTTAATACTTGTGCATACATATTTGTACACCAGTATGCTAGATCATGGATATATGTACTTGATTTGTGGGGTGTAGATGTTAGGATTTTGTTTGAATCAGTAGTTGTGTACATATTTGTACACCAACATGCTAGACCATGGATGTAAATATGGTCTGATTTTTAGGTATAAATATTAGGATTTTGTTTGATTTCAGTACTTGTGTACATATTTGTACACCAGCATACTACACCATAGATATATGGTCTTATTCGTGGGTATGAATGTTAGGATTTTGTGGATTTCAGTACTTGTGTACACATTTGTACACTAGTGTGCTTTTTGGTTCTTATTTTCATTTGTGCATCTTTTGTAGATAAAGGGAAACCTTATAGATCCAGTTTCAATAGCCTCATAGAGTTTGTAAATACTCATTTTGAGAGGGATGAGCAAGAAAAAAAGGAAGATCCAGAAAAATTGCGGTTCACTGACATGCAACTAGAAATGCCAAAGCAAAGCCTATTTTGGAATGTGTTACAAGTTTTTTTTTATAAAGAAGAAACTGAAAAATCTAAGAGTTAGAAAGATGATTGGTGGAAGAGTCCAGACTCAATCTTAAAAATTGTGATAAAAATTATCATAGTGGGGGGGAACATTGTCTTGTTTTTGGTGACAAAAAGAACAAACAAGTGAAAGTAAAGAGCATAACTGAAGAGTTATCTTTCTTTTTTGGAATTGAGATGGTAGCATCAGAACCTGGAGAAGGACAAGATTTAAAAACAAGTGTTGAAAAAACATTTGGTTCAGTGATAAATAGATTGAAAATGGATACACCTAGTCAGCTGAAAAAAATGGAAGTAGAAGAAGCAATCTTAAAAATAATAAGGGAGAAGCCAAAACAGAAAAAACAGATTGAAAGAAATGCTGAAGATTTGGTCAAGTTGTTTTGTTTGTACCTATGCACACAATATTTTTTACTCAAGCAAATGGAAGAATGTTAAGTAAGAAACAATATGAACGCTACTTTGAATCATTGGATAGACTGAAGAGAACTTGTTGGCCAGGTCTTATACACTCTTATTTGATGAAGAGAATAAAAGATCATATCCAAAAACCATTAGTTGTGCACCATTATGTACACCAGTTGTTCCTTGTCTTGATTGTATTGTTACATTTCTAACTCTTTAAGTTTTTGTTAATGCAATATTGGTTTGATGAACATAACAAGAGTATGAAGACCAACAATAAACAGGTTATACCAAGGATGGTGAGGTGGATAATGAGTGAAATCAATAATACCATTGAAAAGGATCTGAACGAGGCAATGGACAAGGTATAACAATGAAAAGTTCTCTTAAAATTGTTATTCATATTAAATGTGCACAACAATGTAAACCAGTAATTCAGGTGAACTGGATTGTACACTAGTTTCATGTGTACATATTTGTTCACAGGATTAAGTGTTTTAAAATTTGATCAATTTTTACATGTGTGGATGTTTTCAGATGTCACCATATCGGGTAGAAGATTACCTAGCTAGAAGAAAATGATTTTGAACGAATACCAAATGAATAGGAAAGCCAACAACCCAGTAACACTATAAAAAATCTTTTATAAATATGAAATACAAAGAGAAGAAATGAAAGAAGAGCTTACTGAATTAGAGAGTAAGTATGACAGGCTTGTTGGTTTCATTGAAGAAGAAAGTAGAAAAGTTCACAACATGGATTCCAAAAATATGAAAAAATCTGAGTTGAATTTGATGTGCATGGATTTTTTGTCAAACATCTTTGCATTTATAAGGAAATTACAAAGGGAGGATGATGAGGATGAGGATAAGGCTAAAAATGATGATGGGGATAAAGATGAGGAGGAAATAGAAAGTGAGGATGGGGATAACGATGATGAGGAAACAGAGAGTGACGATGGGAATAATAAGGAAAATGAGGATGGTAATGATGATGACAAATCAAAAAGAGATGATGAGGATGATGATGGGGATGAGGAGGATGGGAATGATAATGAGAAGGACAAGGATGTGAATGATCCAAGATATGTATATTTTAAGACTTGGTGTAAACTTCTTTGGATGTTAAAGGTGCACCAGTCTGTACACTTCTTTCAGACTTGGTGTACCAGTTTGTATACTAGTATTTCCTCTATCACCATATGCACATTTAAAAACTGATTTTAAATTTACATTTTTCAGCAAGGATGGGTAGGATGAACTGACTGATGCAAGAGGTAATGCACACTGGTATTTCCTTTATCACCATGTTCACATTTAAAATATGATTTCAATTTATATTTTTCAGAAATTCTTTATCCAAGAAAAATGAAAGTCCTGAAGATACAGATGAACATGATGCAACCATGAAAATTGATGAAAAAAAGAAGATAAAAGAAGATAAACAACAAGAACAAGAGAAGAAAAAATATTAAGAGAAACAACAAGAACAAAAGAAGAAATTGACTACTGATACCTTGGATGCTCTTATTGCTAGCTTGGTTGATGATATATTGCATGGTGAAACCTCGGTTGATGCTACTACTTCTACCTTGAATGGTGCTGCTGCTGTCTTGGATGGTGCTGCTTTTATCTTGGTTGCTGCTACTACTACCTTTGACGCTGCAACTACTAGTTTTGATGAGGGAGTGAAGGAAATGTCAGACAAAGAATTTAAACAAATATTGGACTACTTGTCGGATGATGAGCGCAAGAAGCTTGATGTTGGTGGTACTGTAATACCACATAACATGAAGCAAATAATATCATATTTAATTGTTAATTTTCTGAGATGGTTAGTGGGATTGAGTCAAGAAGAGATTGAAGAAGAGATCTAAGAAAAATTGTCTCAAACTTCATTGACTAATAAAGACGTTCAGGCTAAGATAATTGAAGAAGCATTGCAGTTCATCCATCAGAATCATAGTGCATTTTTCAGTAGCCAAGAAGATGTATCTCCGAAGAAATCAAAAAGAGAATGAATGAAGAAGATGCATCTGGAAAATTGTCTAGAACACCTGCTGCAAAGAAAGTCCCAAAACCGAAGTTGGATCCCAACTTTACCATTGGTAAACCTAAAACTATTGGTAAAGGTAAAAAGAAAATTGATGCGGAAAGTTAGAAGATGAGGGGTTACTGGTAGCAAAACAAAGATAAAGAAAGTACTTACTGTCTTAATAATCCATTGGATAATATCCGTGAATCCGAAATCTAGAAGTTGATGGAAGCAGGACCAGAGAAAAAAAAAATCCAAAAATTCTTTGACTATGCACATAAACTGTAAGTTCACAGAAATCTACCTTGCACATCATCATTTTTTTTAACTTTAAACTTAGAAAGTGTGTACAAACTAATACACCACTTATAAGGGTTGTATACAATCTTGTGCACATATGATAAAGATATGTAAAATCTTGTTTTGTCTTAACTTTCAACTGAGAAAGGCAGTGTACAAACTAGTACACCTTTTATAAAGGTTGTGTACAATCTTGTTCACATGTGACAAAGTTGTGCAAAATTTGATATTAGAAAATCTGTGTACATTCTGGTGCACCAGCATGTAATATTTTCTTATGATTACGTAGATCTGTAACTTGGAAAACATCAAAAGAAGCAGATCCTGAGGCAAAGAAAGAAGTTCTTATTATTAGAGATGTTCTAAATGACCTGATGTTCAATAAAGAAATAGACCAAGATGTATTGCAGTTCTACATATACCGACAAAGATGTGCAATTGTCAGAGATTCTATAAAATCACCAGATGCTCGGAAGTACTTGAACTGTGAATTCACGAGTCCATCAGCATGGATAAATATCTAAATTACATAATACAAATTTAATATAATTTAGTATGTGCCAATCTAATTCAATGGGTAAAATACTTAACTGGGAAGAATACAAAAGCCTAATTCTCCTTTGGAATAGTCCGGATATAGTTAGAAACAAATCCACACTCAAAGACATACATACCCCGCAAAGCAACTTCATAATTAGCAGTTGTATAACAGTATGCAGCTTTGTATAACAAATCCTTAACAGCCTTGTGATTCTTGTTATTTGTTTCAATGGGAAGGTTGCCCTTCAAATGATGAAAGTAATAGTTTTGGCATGAATCAGGAAATACTTTGGGAATGCCTTTTATAAGACCTTCACCACGATCACTAAGAAATACGATAAGACGTTCATCGACCACTTGTTTAAGATTGTTCAAAAACTAATCCAAATTGTCAACATCTTCACTAGGAACAAGAGAAAAAGCATAGGGGTAAAAACCTAATAACAGAAGAAGAAAGAAAGAAAACATAAAAACCTGAATCAATTGCTAATCAATATGAACTGCAAGACCTATATACATGAACACAACTATGTACACATTAAGAAAAACCCTGTGTACAACTATGTATACTAAGAAAAAAAAACACCTACAAAAAGAAATGAAAAATAATGGTACTAACCACCATTCCTATTGAGACAGGTTGCAACCATTAAACCACCCCTGTATATACCAGGGAGGAAAGTAGCATCCAAGTATATCATATGCCTAATATACTTATAGATCAACTTACAAACACCAAAACATATAAAAATCCTCTCGAATCGTCTCGATTTATCATCAAACTGAATTCCACATATCTAAGTGGATTAGTTTTCCTAACAGCTTTAACATACCATATAAAATCAGTATATGACTTCTCGTCATCTCCAAAGGCTTGTTCAAAAATTGCTTCTCTCCCTTTATGAGCATGATGGTACTTAATGTTGGAACCATAAACCTTCTTAAAAATTGAAATGATCTAGTTAGGTTTTAAACTAGGATCTCCATTTACATGGTCTTCCATCAGATGCTTGACTAACTTGGTTGTTACCGGTGGACTCTTCAACCTCAAACCAACACCACAACTGCAAAAAAACAGAGAACAAAAAGTAATAAGTAATATACACCACAATGTACACATACAAAAACATACTTAAGGTGCACCACTATGTACACCATCATGAACACTACAATAAAAAAACACATAACAGAGAAATAAGTAATGTGCACGACAATGTATACGTGAACAAAATTAAACATTGTGCATAAGTATGTACACAACTGACTTGTGAAGGATATTAGCACATTTCAGAGCAAAACAAGATTTGTCGCCATTGACAGAGAGAAAGTGGACCCTCCATAAACAACCAACTTGCACACACTTTGCAGTAAAACGATTAGCATCATTCTTTAGAATCTTAACCTTGTAACTAGTCACTAGGCAGTACTTCTGAACAACAAGCCTAACCGCAGAAACACCACCAAATAATTTCTTTATATATATTATCAAAAATATTCACCCATTCATCAGAAACAAGTGGTTTAAGCTTGCCTGCATCATTATCTACCACTCGAACAAGCTTAGGAGTAATTGTAGAGCTTGCGGTTACATGAGACTTTGAAGTATGGCTCGATCACCAAGAATTAAAACCGTATTTAGAACCAGAACCACTCTTTTGAAGAATATCAACATGCAAATAAAAATATTCATTGTTATTAGCACACGTAAGAGCCAGTAAACCTTGAAGAGCTATATCACCAAGAACAGGTACTTTAGAATCATTGTCCATATAACTCAAAACTATGCCATCAGGGGACAAAGCCCTCCATTGCTTACATGCAAAAGGCTTCAACTCATCCAAAATGCTCTGCATACTAACACGAAAAAGGACTAAATGCTCATGATAAAACAAAATAACATAAACACCTTGACCAGACATTCTTGATACCCTGCATAGTACAAAAAAATATATACAAACAGTGTAAATTAAAGTACACATCGTATATAAACTGAATATTGTAAAAAAAACATACAATGTACATTAAAGTACACATCCTTATATAAGCTGAATATTGCAAACACACATACAATGTACATTAAAGTACATATCCTTAAATAAGCTGAAGATTGCAAAAAACACATATAGTGTATATTAAAGTACACATCCTAGATAAGATGAAGATTGCAAAAACACATACAATGTACATTAAAGTACATATCATATATAAACAAATACAAAAATAGTGTACATTAAAGTATACATCCCTGATAAACTGAAACAAAAAGATCTTTCTTACAACCTGCAACAAAAGTTAATCAACAAAAGAAGGAATCAAACAAAAACATGGATCTGCAAAGATAAAAAATCAGAAAAACATAACATATCAAGATCGATCTCAAATAATTATTCTATAAAATCAAAATTAAAATATAAAAAGAAATCAAAGTTCTACGAAAATCAAAAACAAAAAATCGACCAAAATGTAAAACAAACAAATGAGATCAAAACATGAATACAAAGAAATTAAAAACAAGAAATATCAAAAACAGAAAGATCGTTCAAAAATTAAACATCAAAACAGAGAAAAATAAAAAATCTATGAAAATTAAAAACCTTGAATAACAAAATCACTAAAGAAAACAAATATCAAAACAACAAATTAAAACATGCAACAAGAAATCAAAGATCGAACCGATATTTCTTTGATCGATCATCAAAAATCAAAAATCTATGAAAATAAAAAACCTCAAATAACAAAATCAAAAACGAAAACAGATATCAAAACGAAAATTTAAAACATGCAACAAGAGATAAAAAGATCGATCATTAAAAATCAAAATCAAACAGAAACAAATCAAAAAAAGATTGAAAAAAAAAAGAAGAAGAAATCAGAGATAATATACTAACCTGTAGGAATCATCCAAAGATATATCAAACAACTACCAAATCTGTCACCTCGAAGAAAAAATCTCTCTGACAAGTCGCCTCTCTTTCTGCTCCAAAATCAGGTCCTTCTCTCTCCCTCTCAGATCCGAAAATTTATGATCTTTCAATGTTTGAGGTATTAAATATGGTAACGATGAAAGGTTATTTTGTGTAATTTTTAAAAATCCGATTTTGACTCATGACGCGGATTTGGACTAAACCGTAACCGCATATAGGGAAAAAAACGGTTTAGTCCAAAATCCCATCCAAATAGACAGTTTAGTCCTGGCCCATTCAACTAGGTACAATTTAGTCCTTTATTTATTTAAAATATGGAAAATACACAAATAACCTTTCTGATTTACAATTTAGTCCAAAGTGACTCATGATGATGTCATCAATTTTAAATAATATAGAAATAATTAAAGAACAATTTATCTTTTAAACCAATTCATCCAAAATTCGTAAACTTTATATATTCGGAAAACTCTTCTCGAGATCTACAAAAAGAGTACCCATATGACTATATAATTTTCATTTTTAAAATTTTTTATTTTATTTTCATGATTATCTCATGTGTACAAAAAGTACACTTGCATAAAATTTTCATAAGCTTATGCAGTTATTTTTTCACGTGTGCATCACTTTGTACACCCCTGCAAAACATGCATGAAACCAATTATTCATAACCACATACTCAGACCTACTTTTTCATGGGAATTATACTGGTGCACCAATATATACACACCTGCAAAACATGCATAAAAACTGATCATTCATAACCACACAAACCCACTTTTTCATAGGAATTACACTGGTGCACCAATATGTACACCCCTGCAAAATATGCATAAAATCGATCATTCATATACACACATACCTATTTTTCATGGAAAATACACTGGTGCACCAATATGTACACCGCTGCAAAACATGCATAAAACCGATCATTTATACCCATACACATGCCTATTTTGCATGGAAAATACACTGGTGCACCAATATGTACAACCCTGCAAAACATGCATAAAACTGATCATTCATAACCTCACACAAACCTATTTTTTCATGGGAATTACACCAGTGCACCAATATATACACCCATGCAAAACATATATAAAACCGATCATTCATAACTAGATATAAACCTACTTTTCATGGGAATTACCCAAGTGCACCGATATGTACACACCTAAAAAATGCATTAAATCGATCATTCTTACCCACACACATACCTATTTTCATGGAAAATATACTGGTGCATCAATATGTACACCCCTATAAAACATGGAACAAATCAACTATATTCACATAAAAAAAAATCTATGTCATCGAAATTCTACGGGTGCACTAGTATGTACACACTTACCCATATTGAATAAACATAACATAGAAACTCAGATGGATTTGAACCATCAACCTCTGCAAACCTTGTGATAGTCTTGGGCGCTCTACCATTTTGAGCTTATGAGCCCCTAGATTAAGTACATAAAACCAAAAAAGATTGATGTCAAAGGTGCATCAGGATATAATACATTTTTGTACCACTAGTAATCAACATGTGTACAACTATGTACACATCAACAATCAACATTTGCATCAGGATATAATACAGTTTTGTACCACTAATAATCAACATGTCTACAACTACGTACACATCAACAATCAACAGGTGCCCAATTATGTACATACTAACAATCAATAAGTGTACAACTATGTACACATTAACAATCTACATGTGTATAATTGAGTACACATTACGAATCAGCATGTGTACAACTATGTGCACATTATCGGGTATCATAGTTGAAACGCGCAAATTCGTCACACGGTAGTAGTTCTCTTGCATTTTTCTAATGTGGACTTACTTATTTTGTAATTTTAACTATGTGCTGGGGGGTAAAAGCCACCTACTGACTTGCATGGAATAATACATAAACAGATAAATCAATCCTTTGTATACTCTATGGGAGAAAACATTATGAATATGAAGCTTGGAACTGGACTTATTGTATTCTTTTAGAAAGATAACAAATAAAGAATGGAAATTCGGATGCTAACACAAAACAACAAAGAAACTTCTTCAACTTGAAAAGAAAATACTAACACTTGGAGCTGGACGTGATACAAGACCCATTCGCCAAGGCATGTCTGCAAGTCTGCTGCCAAAATGTGGACATCTATAAAAAAACCTAAAACCAAGTACATAAACAAAAATATACATTGCAAGTAACATAAGGAAAATCCTAGAGTGAGAAATTATGAGCTTCTTTACACTAACACTTACAACTCTGACGGTGTTGTCGACAAACTGTTCGAGATTTTCTTGTTTTGCATGATTCAGCATCTGGTTAACAACCAGACCTCCCATACTGTAGAGAAGAACCCAAAGAAAATTAAACACATAAAATGCATGTACCCATCGGTAATTACACAAACTTGCTTATATAGTTATATGTAGTAAAACTGGGACACCAAACCCCAGAAAAAGTAACTACTGACTGCATAAAGAACTTGAATCTGTCTAGAATTATTTGTTGCATTCTATCTAAAGGTATACTTTAGAATCTCAAACCTGAAGTTTAATGGGTTCCTCAATTTCTCCATACATAGTAGTTGAATCAAGCATTACAAATAACAATTACCTGTAAACTTGAGCAATTTGTAAAAAAAATATATCTTAGATGTATGTTATGGTGTAGCAGAAGGAAATCATTGTGTTTAACAAAATAAATAGGTATAAAACAAGTTAACAAGTGTTACCCTTCTATCCCAGTAAGGTAGAAAGTAGACAAAATCGTACACCAGAGAGATCGTTGACAGTAAAAATGCATTGACCCCTAAAAATACCAACATCCCTGTCATAGTCCTTGTTCTATATGGCATTTTATTCCCTCTTTATATCACTAGCATGTAATCAAAAGGTTCTAATCAACAAGAAAAAGAACACTGCAGAAAGAAAGATACAAATTAATAGGTGAAACTCAAGGGTAATATGTTTAATAATAAGAATCCAAATTCAGAAACATACAATTTCAAAATAAATATTAGAAAAAATTATAACTCTGTCTTGACCTAAACAAATCTCATAGAAACTTTACACACAACTTAACAACTAATATCGCCAAAATTTGCCTAATTCCAGTTTTCAACAAAATCAAAACAAAATAAATTCAATAATTACCAAAATACGAGATCAATTTCCAAACACATCCTAAGTAATAACAAAAGAAAGCACAAAACAAGTTTATCTCAAACTAGAATGAAGATCTATTGAAAGATCAGAGTTCCCGCCAAAAACCAAAGAGTAGTTAAATTTTCCTTCATCGATTCACGATTCCAACTTCAAATCTCAATTCTCCAAGTTCAGATCTAGTAGTTCAGTCTTATATCACTTTAGATTAAAATCTCTGAGCTAGAGATCTCACCTGGAATCGACAATGAGGCTGAATTACAAATTCATCATGTACTATTTGAAGAATGAGAGGTCTACGAGTTCCCATTTCAACTTCACGAACATTGAATCGGAAACCGAGAAAAGCTGCAACATCAACTTCTTGTAATTAATCGAATATAAGCTTCAAATATTGATTTATTAAACTCAATGTTGGTAGTGGAAGGAGAAGAATCCATGGAGTTATTAGGGTTTTGATTATGATTTTTTCTGGAAATTGAAGGGGATTTTATTGGGGTAGACATCGGGGGTTTGGTTCCCATCAATGAAAGAACTCAAGACAGAGGGAGAAAGAAAATCTCAGATCTGAAATTATATTCTCTCTTTTAGTATATACAGAAGGATATTTAGGGTAATATGAAAATATATGATTTTCTGGATCGGAGGAATTTGGACTAACTCATCCAAATTTTTGACCAAACTGTCTAACCTAGGATATTTTAGACTAAATTGTAACAGGCTTGGGATAACATGACTAAACTGTCCAAAGCCCACTAACTTTGGGACTAAATGATAATTTCTACTTTATAAATTTGGACTAGATAGTACTGGGCTTGGGGGGACTGGACTAGAGCATCCAAAGCCCAACGAAAAGTGGACTAAACGTTAATTTCTACATTTGTTTATCTAGGTTTTTTAACTGTGGGGTGAAATGAAGATTGGTAAGGTGTAAAACACAAAATCAAAATATTTGAAGATAGTATTTTGGGTTTTTTAAAATTCATATGGGTGGTAAATAGGATAATTAGGGATGAGAAATAATATGGATGAGAAATAAAAAAAAATAGTGGTGAGAAATAGGAAAAACCATTGAAAAAGCAAGCTTTAGTCTTTAGTAAAGAAACCTATTATTGGGGCCGAAAAGAAAATGATTTGAGGGCTGCAATAGATTAAAATATCCAAAATATAGTATCAAAAGTCAAAAACACCCTTTTATTATAACCATTTCTTCTTCTTCTCCACCGGCCCTCTCCTTCAGAAGCCCTTTTTTCTTTCTTTCATTATAATTTTGCGGGTCACTTGGTTGGTACTGGTCCCTTTGGACTCAAACACGCAATAACCCCGAATGCACCCTGATTTATTATAAACATGTAAGAGACAATCTGATACCCCAAATAAGTGTCGGCACCCTACTCTTTGTACTATCCATCATTCATTCATTTATGCATCAGTAACACCAACAATACCAACAAAACCTGGAGAATCATAACCAAACCCCACCTGTAAGTTGTAGTTACATCGTGATTCTTTACAAAAACAAAAAGAAGAGAAGTTAAAGTCATCCATCACCTACCTCACTCACACATCACACTATACCCACTGAATTACAATAAAAGAATTATATGCTTGCTCAGTCCAGGCGGGCAGGGTGATACTTATCCTACAGTATCAAGTTCAAATTCGTCTCCAACATAATTTACCGACCAGGAAAATGATGAGTCTAGACTGGAGTGAACAATGACCTTACTAGAGCTCTGATAAATGTCGCTATAGCTATAAAGGTTTGCTATCTTCATCTTTTTAGTGGGTGGGTTGCTCGTGTTGCTAGGTGCAAACTGGCAAAAATGAACCCCGAAAAAGACAATGCATTGATTGACTATTGTATTGGTATTGGGTTAATGATCATCACATGCTTGGACAACTGATCAAGTGCAATATCTACAGCATCTTCATAATTTTTGTCTTTACCGTTAGTTGCATTAGGGTGAGTGTATGTAATTCTAGGGATCATACCAATAACGGTACTCCTCATTTTATCAACTTTTGCTTTTGGAATTTTCATCAGTTCCTCTATTTGTTTCCACTTCTTCTCAGGTATATAAACAGAATAGTCACTCGGGTCTTTTGGCAAATACCATCCATATTGAGAGTAGGCCGTGTGCGGAGAAAAGAATACTGGTATACAACCAGCTAATATCGAGTCGAATGTAGATCGCCGAGTGAACGAGTCACCTCGAGCCTGCATACAGAATCTGGAGACGCTCATTACTTTGAGTACCTCTTTTGGATTGTGACATTTACTCGCTCCGACTCTACGGCATTTCAACATATTGCACCGACTTGACTCGCTGCACTGTCTAAGTATTTCGTCTCGAATAGCTGCTTTCTCGACTCCTGTTCGTGGAGCTCCCACGAAAGAGAACAAATGGGGCCTATCTATAGACCTCATTTTGTTTTGCCATACAACCATCTCGTCGGATGTGGAGGGATGAAAGTAAGATGGGTATGGAATCCCATGTTGGTTGGTGCCTTGCCAAGGGTGTCTTTCCACTGTGAGCACAGACATGTTCTTGACATGAGGTAGTTTTAAAAGTGAATTGGCTCCAAAATCAGGCCCGGAATCTGTCCTCATGAAATCCCAAGCAGTTCTTCCCAATGCCAAGAAATGATCCCTACCTTGATTCCTCTGCCACCATGACTGCTGATTCAGATATTCTACCAACTCGACCGCCAATTCATCACGCTTCACCAAGTCAGATTCTCGAAACTTACTAGAAGCGTGGAGGCCACCATAGAACGGAACGTAAAACAGTGTCGCAGAGTTCTCACTGGGTTTCCATGTGCGGCAGGGATGGTTCACTACACGAGCATGGAAGATCATCTCTGCTATGAATTGGTGAGTCGCGAACCAACTGAGGGTACTTCCATCTTTGTCGTTAATAGTATCATCGTCGACTCGGCTATCAGTGTCCTCCATATGGAGGAGTGGTTGGCCTAAACCGTTGTTAGCGATGTGAGGACACATGTCGGTGTACACATTGAGGTGCTGACAATCTTGAAGGAGACCATAATTGAATTTCTCCGGTAAGTCGTACACGTAAACGGACATACTTCCATTGCATAAATTAACGGCTCGAGTAGAAGAAGATGATTTAGATGAAAGTGAAGGGGGTACAACGATGGTATATGGTGTGGAAACGAAGAAATACATAAAAAGGAACCAAATGGAGAAGAGAAGCAGGTAGTAATGGTTATTATTCTTATTGTTTGGAAACTCTTTATTGTGTTTGACGAAGGGGTTAAATCGGTTTTTGTTCCGAGATGCCATTAAAGTTACAGATTGAAGTTTCCTAAGGAATATATTGGGCTATCTCTGTCGGCAGGGATAGGAATTGAGGGACGAAGCAACTAATTAAAAATGTCTGCACTGCAATCGGAGATTGAGAGATATTTTATACGAGGCTTAATGAGGTCTATATATGCTCCATGAGTGAATTTGCTGGATCACATTTTGAACACAAGTAGTGTTTAAAGGAAAAAGAAAGCATTTTTTGAGTTTTATTTGAGGAGAAGGGGACCAGGAAAATGGATTGTTGTCTCTCCCAACCTGTATGGAGAATATAAGGTTGTTGAAGTTTACCAAGTGTCCGGATTGTGAATTCAATATGGTTTTTAGGCGGCTAATTTTGTATCCGAGTATTCATCTTTGTCTAGACACCTACTCTTGTTTTGCTTCTTAATTATTTGAAGTCCGCTATTATCTATATACAGTGTTTCTATGGCCAAGTCCAAATTCTCTAAAGTTTTTATAGTACAACTTATATACTATAAAAGTCCTTAGAGCAACTGCAATGGGCGATTATACCAAAGAGTAAAGATTAAATTTACTCTTTGGTCGTCGAATATGAAGCGCAACAGACGATTGTATTTGGTATTTTGACGACTAAAGCTACAGTAACAGAATATATTTCCTCGCGACTAAAAGTATAGTCGCACGCTGTCATATTAAAGCGTTTACACAAAACGCTTACCCATAAAAGCGTAACTAAACACGGACGCTTACCCACAAAAACGTTGGATGAAACGCTTTAGAAGGGCAGCGTAAGATGTAACGCTCCCTATGACAACGTATGTATGCCCAAACGCCACCCAAATGAGCGTCGTACGAGACGTCCATGTGAAATTGTGTTTAAAAGAAAACGCCTGCCTGGAGGGACGCCCAGAGGAAACGCTCATCCGAAATTGCGTTTTGGTCGGCCAGAGGAAGCGACGCCTGCCTGGATGGACGCCCAGAGGAAGCGCTCATGTGGAAGTGCGATTATGGTGGGACGCCTGGGTAGATGGACGCCTGGCTGGTGACGCTCGCCTGGACGCTACAGGGATGCTCGGCTGCACGCCCGCCTGGGGGACGCCTGCTTCGCTGACGCTCGCCTGGGGACACGCTCGCCTGGAGGGGCGGCCGCCTGGAGGAACGCCTATATCTGTTGACGCCTGCCTGGAGGGACGCGTATAACTGCTGTTATGTTACCGTTGTATTTTTTTTTTATGTTACCATTGTATTTTCTTGTGACCGTTGAACGGGCAGTAAATCCATCTATATAAATGAGTTCTTTCTTTCTCTCCACAACAACATTTCATAACTTATTTATACTCAGTAATTTTCTTTTAAAAGTTTTTAAATTTTAATTCTTTCCAATTTATTTCTAATCACTTTTAGTAATGGGTCCAAAACCAAGAGGTCCAAATTTTTCAGTTGAAGAAGATATAATCATGTGTAGGATTCATTTATCAATATCTCAAGATTGTAGTGTGGGTACGGATCAATCAGAAGACAAATTATGGTCTCGCATCAAAGTTGGAATGAAAGAAGCTATACCTTCAATGGCAGATAGGAGTTGGACCTCTATTCAAAAACGGTATCAGGGAATAAGTAAAGAAGTGGCTCTTTATTCTGCAAAGGAGGCCGAAGTGGAACGTGAACACCATACTGGATAGGGTCCAGAACAAAAGGTATGTGAAGACTTTAAAAATTTAAATTTTTGAATTGTATGTGATGCACTAACTATTTTTGCGAACAACAATAACCAGAGTGTAGAAGTAAGGCGGCTTTTCAAGGAAGCTAATGGTGGGAAACCATTCAGGCACGAAGAGTGTTACGCAATTATGTTAGAAAACATAAAATATTCAAGAAGATCAACACAAGTTTTTGATTCATCACAACCCGAAGAAGATTCGGATCGCGATGACAATACTCCATATAGACCATCGCCAAGGCAAGGCCAATCTAGTGGATACGAAGAAATAGGAGATATTCCTAACACGTATCCTCGTCCAATGGGAAAAAAAAAGGCTAAACGTTTGAAGGTAGCAGGGAAAGCAAAATCCGGTGCCCAAGTCGATGCTTTGGGCACAATTATTAACAACCAACAAACCTTTAATAACAGTTATATTGAAAATGCTAAAAGGAAGATTGATCAGAGAGAAGCCGAGTTTGCAGCAAAAGAGGAGTTTCGTATTATGATGACGGACGTGTCGCATTTGGATGCCTCAACGAAAGAGTGGATTGAAATTCGGAAGCAAGAGATTTTACAGAAAAGAAGAGAATCTCGTCTTGGTTAAACGGTATTAAATCCGAGTGTATTTTTTTACCTCATTAATGAAAATTCTAACTTTTGAGATTGATAGTTCTACATAGGTTGAATACCAAAAAACTAACACTTTCGAAGGAAAAAACTAATAAGTAGCTATTTCATTAAATTAATATTCGTATCGTTTATTAATTTTTCATACTTCACCGAAATCAGACCATAAATGTTCGATCAAATCATTTCGTAATCGAATATGCGTTTCTTTGCTATGTACGGCAATTCGACGTTGGTAAGTTGACATCCTCGACAGTTCTTCAGTTTGTTGACGCGATATATTAACCGGTGCGTGGTACTGCCCTTGTTCATATTCATGTGGCCAATCACCTGGTTGACGTTCATCCTCCACAATCATATTATGGAGTATAATAACCGTTTTCATTATATATGCTAGTGCGTCCATATTCCACATCCTTGCTGGTTGTTTAACGATTGCAAATTGGTTTTGCAGTACCCCAAATCCTCGTTCCACATCTTTTCGGCATCCCTCTTGCATAGCCGAGAATTTACGTTTCTTTGCCGAATCAGGATGCTTGATGGACATAATAATGGTTGCTATCTCTGGGTATATCCCATCACCGAGATAGTAGGCCATATCATATTGGTTTCCATTAACCTCGAAGTTAACAGGAGGTGTTTTCCCTCTGATTAGGTTCTTAAAAATATAAGACCGGTTCATTACATTAATATCGTTATTGGAACCAGGCATACCGAAAAAGGCATGCCAAAACCAAAGATCTTGTGAAACAACTGCCTCCAAAACAATACTTTCGTCGCCTTTGTAAGCAGTGTATGCACCAGATTCGGCAGATGGACATCTATCCCATTTCCAATGCATACAATCAACACTACCTAGCATCCCAGGAAATCCCCTAGCTTTGTTCTGGTTAAGCAACAATTCTACATCATTTTCCGTGGGGTTGCGTAAATACCGTTCCTCATATAAATGCAGTATTGTCAAACAAAACCGACGTGTAGCCTCAAGAACCGTGCTTTCTCCGATGCGTAAGTACTCATCCAGGGCATCCGCCGCAGAACCATAAGCCAACATACGAATTGCAGCCGTAATTTTGACGTGTGGCGTTAATCCAAGGCGCCCGGTCGCATCCCTTTTTTGAACAAAATAAGGGTTAACTGATACTATATCCCACAAGATATGGTTGAACAATTCTCTTCTCATTCGAAATCTCCTTCGAAATACATGGGGAGGAAAAGTCGGGTTATTTGAAAAGTAATCTGTATGTAGTTGTGTAGCTCCTTCTTCACGCCTCCTTTGAATTTCTGTCCGACAACGGGGCAACTGAATGTATGAAGTGACCAATCCTAAATTTATTGCTTGGTCATTCTGGTTAATCACAAATGCTTCTTCGTCTGATGAGGAAGTTGTGTTATTACTATCTTCATTAGATGTTGAAGATAGGGTTAAATGATTAGGAGGATTATAAGAAGAGGAATTAAAAGAACCATAAAATATGTTGAAGTTTTGATTATCTGGCATTGTAAAACGGAGTGACGAAAGATAAGGGTAATATTAAACCCAAGAAAGACTTCACCTATATAGCAAAAACAGAAAACAAATTATTCGCTCGATAAAAAACTATTTAAAACTTTATCAGTTGAATAGACAATAC
>JAJJMC010007837.1:226152-283692 GCA_023531435.1 Papaver californicum
GCTCGATAAAAAACTATTTAAAACTTTATCAGTTGAATAGACAATACAACGCATAGATAAGGGTAATATTAAACCCAAGATAGACTTGACCAAACAAGGAAAACAGACAACAATTATTCGCTCGATATAAAACTATTTAAAACTTTATCAGTTGAATAGACAACACAACGCATAGATAAGGGTAATATTATTGAGTTAGACTTGCCTTATAAAGGAAAAACAGACCAAAAATTTTGATTCAGTAAAAAACTATTATTACCTTTATCAGTTGAATAGACAATTCAATGCATGTGCATATACAGTGGGAACATTAAAGGAAAGTTAGAGTTGTCATATAAAGGAAAAAGGCAAAAAAATCCCATTGTTAAAATCAAGACAAAATAAGTCTCATTACGTACCACCGATACAACTCATACTATAAAAGGCTAAATGCCAAAAACTTAAAAATTACCGAAAAACCAAAGTAACATAAAATACATGCAGTACTATCCAAATACAAAAATAAAATGTAACATGGATTGAATACAAAATCATCGAAGATCACTACTGAGTTGCGTTTTGATCGCCACGAGAGGAGCGTGGTGCCATAAACGGAGGCATACTTGACGAAGTCCCCAGACCACCCGTGTTCCACATTTGAGATGGTAGAGTTGTCGCAAAATTAGCAAAACCTGGATGGGGAGAATGAGAATGAGCACGTCCAAGTTGTAGGTGCAAATTTGTGTTTTCATTCTTATAAACCCGCAATTCCTCCATCCTTTCCCTCGATTGGTCCAAATGAAACTTTCGAAGTTGTTCTGTTAAATCGGCTGATTCTTGGGCAAAATTGTAAGCTTCGGCCTATAAAATTTTGTTTGTAAGTTTCTTATAAAATTTCTTTAAATATATATTTGTGTTTAAATTATAAATATACTTACGTATGTCCAGTTATCTACCGGCGGAATTGCAACATGTTCAGCTGGATGGTTTAGGGTTTCAGTAACAATTCCCCCCAAACAGTCGTACGTTTCCACCTCCCAGTTCACTTGGTAGCAATATTTCTGGGAGTTAGTAACCTCGCGCCAATATTCCAAATAGGAATCATATGTAACCCTATCTTGGAGGTATTCATTTATGGTTATGGAACACGATTCCCTCATTTTGGTAGCCTCAGCATCAGTTATGTTGTTCACACGGCTTGGAGGGTCGGGCGGAATTCTCCATCCACCATAGATTTGATGCCATATCCGGTCTCCAAGGTACACGTTATGCTGTAAAGTGTAATTAGTATCAGGCATGTAACAGAAAATTTAAAAATAAAATAAATAAAGTTGACTAATTAATTTAAACAAGTGTCAAACTCACAGTGCCAACCCAAGTTAATACGGCGCGGGAATCTGATAGCACCATAGCTACACGGATAGTCTCATTAATATGAAGTGGCACAATATCAACCCACGGTCTCCATGTCACAACATCCATTGTCAATGCATTCAAAAGATTCCTTGCACCCTTAAGATCATTACTCTTCCTTCGCGTAGTCTTCCACCGCGAACATATTGGCCAAGGACAATCGGTCTCATCGGGGATACTGTGTGGTCGGAGTATACCAAGATATTCGTACCCCCAAAACTTTAATTTGGAAAAAAAAACAAATTTAATAATTTACCACCAAACACACGGTTAAAGGAAATTTCAAAGAAATTAAATTACCTCCAAAATTTGACAAGATCCGGTTAGAGACTTTTGACCCCTCCCTGCTGCACCAAGCGCGGAATAAATTCTTGACATACCAGCACTACCCCAATCAAAATTTCCCACAGTATTTGTATCCTCAAAGGCCGCTAACCATCCAGCATCGATGTAATTCTTAGCATTGGAAAAGAAGAATTGTCCCAGAACATACATCCAAAAAGCTCGCGCCACTCGCTCGGCAAGCACATTATCCTGTTGCGCCTCAACCAACTTTTCTTTTGTAAAGTATGACCCCAAAAACGCAACAGTAATGGCATCTGAAATCCACTGCATCGGGATACCTTCTCTCTTACATACGACCGAGTCTTTTAAATCTGGGAAAATGTTGGCACGGACATGTTCAAAGGTATATTTATCTGGGTCATATGGAGGTGCCTCACCAATACCAATACTGATTCCTGTCAGCATCACCCAATCTAATGGCGTAAACCCCATTTCACCAAATGAGAAATGAAAGGTGTTCGTTGTATCCCAGAAACGCTCGACGATATAATCAATCAATGCATGTGACGAGTCACCAACATCCATTGTTAAAAAGCGGTCCCATCCTACCTTTTCAATAATAAATTTGCCTCTTTCGCAGTATCTGCTTACAGCTTTGTAGGCTGTTTGGACGGATTTGAGAGACCCACGATGCATATATTTGGTTTTGGGGTCTGCTCTGGAGGTCATATCGCTGGAAGCATGACCGGCATCATCTTCCACCATACTGTAATTTGGTAATCCCATGTCATCATTCAATCCTTCGGCTGTGCTCCCAACTGGTACATCCTCGGATGTTCTGGCCTTCTTGTTTTTTTTTTACGACCCACAAATCGGGATACGGTATTTCTCAACATCTATCCATAAATCAACAACAATATATTAAGTTCAAACAAAACTATACACTCACAATCCATATTACAGAGATATACATTGCAAATGGCAAAAAAACATAACAATTAAATAATAAAATAATTTCACTACTAATAACTGTCATTAAAATCCATCTCCAACACTAACCACTTTTAAAACTAATAACTTATTAATATTAAAATGTAACTTTAATTTTAAATAGACATTAAAATTAATAAATATCTTATACAAATGACATTAAAATTCATATTAAACTCATTTAAACTCATATTAAAATTCATATTCAAATTCATATTAACTCATACATGTTGGATTAAATTTTTTGTACAACAAAGACAAAATAAAGAAATTGATAAAGCTAAATCAAGAATTAATAGAACAATAATAGAGTGAGTTCAATAAAATTTACCGTTTGTGTTTTGGGTTAAAATCAACTCGCCGGTCCTGGGTGACTTTTTTCTACGGAACGTTTGTGTATGAATTGAAGAAGATGAGAGAGCGTGTATTTATAGTTAAAATTGTGTATGAATGTAAAACGTTAAAATGCCACGTTAACCCACACGTAACCTTGTTAAATGCCACGAAAGGCATAGACGCTCTCCATCAGCCACGCTATGTGACGGGACGCTCTACTTCAACAACGCACATGCAAGACGCCCTTGGGTATCAACGCCCAGCCCACCCACGCTATTCTCCATCTACGCCAGCCACGAAGCCTCCCACGCACGCTCATGTGTCTCAACGTGCAGCCGCACGCTCTCCCCCATTACCGCCCAGCCACGACGCTCTCCTGCAACTAAGCCCATCGCTCCACGCTGCTGTCCATCAACGCCCACTCTCCACGCTCTCCCCGGTGCAGCGTTAACATGCGCACCCATAAGTGGACGTACGCTGAACGCTTATATGGGTGGACGTTTTTTGGGTAGACGTTTATGTAAGCAGCCGTTTTATGGGTAGCCGTTCACTACGAAGCGCGTTTATCATTAAACGTCCACATAGTCAAACGCTTAATTCGTAGACGCTACCGCAATACAACGCTTGTTTAACGGACGTTTATCGGGGTAAACGTCCAATATACGTCCATCTACAGAAGCGTACTAAAATGACAACGCTCTTATACAGTTGCGTCTCGTTCCAGAATATGAAACGCTCCAGTAAGGGGACGTCCAAAATGGTACGCTTTGTTAGATGAGCTTCCGTGTCGAGTAACGTCATTCTAAAATAGCGTTTTGTAACATACGCTCTACCTTATATACGGGCGATCATATTTGATCTGTAACACGCTGTGCAAAACGGGAAAAAAAATCAAATTTTTTTACTCTTTACTCTATGGTATACTCGCCCTATTGCAGTTGCCCTTAGCCAGTTATTCGGCCGGCAAAGGCATTTCCGCAATTAGGTAGCTCCGCCACTGGAAGAAACAGAATTACGAGCCGGCAAGGGCATTTTTCCCAAGTAGATTTCGAAAGCACTTGTGCAGTTTATATTGGCTGTTCACCTGTTTTTTTAATTGTGGTCATCACGTATCCGATTGCGTTTTGTTTCCATTCGACGTGGAACACTTGTAACTTGCTTGAGCAGCCACTTATTAATTTGGAACATACTTATTTGTCAATTAAATATAACTAAACGTTAAATTCATAAAATAAAACCTGGCCTCAAAATAAATTTTAGTTAGATTACTACTTCGATAGGAACCATTTTATACAAATAGAACAATAGATTCCTCCCAAGGGGGAGGTTGAGGGATCTATCCCTTAGTAAGTTCTACTGTCTAGGGAGCCCACTGATTTACACATGATGTCATAATGATATAATATCGATAAAAAATAAATAAATGTTGATATTTCTTTTGTTGATTGCAATCTGAATACTGGTATAACTCTAATTCTAAGAAATTTTTCACAGGAGCTGGTAGGAGCAAAGATTCTGACTACTAAAGCTAGAGATACAAAACAGGCAGAAGTCTTAGTTATGCAAGAAGTTGTTAAATGAGCTGCTGAATTGAATCATCAGAATCTAATTATTGAAGGGGATAACAAAATGGTGGCTAACAGTTTAAATACTACAAGTTCAATGGTGAAATGGGAAGATCAACTGTTAGTAGAAGAATTAAAAGAATCTGTGTCTTATCTTGTTAATGTTAGAGTTTGCTTTAGTCATAGATTAGGAGATAAAGCTACTGATAGACTAGCTAAGTATAGTAGAAGAAATGACTGTAATGCTGTTTGGTGGAATGTTATTCCCCAGGTCATTAGAAGTCAGTTAAGTAGGGATAGTTAGGTCCGAGCCTTCAAGGCTTGATGCTACTGATGTTTAGTTTGTTTGTTCTTGTTTTCTGTTTTTTCCTCTGTATGTTGTTGTTTTCTTGAGCTTAATGAAAATCTCGTTGTTTTTCCTTAAAAAAAAAGATAAAAGAATTTATGGCGTCGATAAACTTGTTTATGTCAAAATTCTCATCAACAAAAACAACCAAAGATCATAGTCTAAGATAGACAAAAATGACATTAACACAAGAGATTTGACGTGGTTCGGCTATGAATAGCCTACATCCACGGGTAATGAGACATGAAGTTTTTATTCATCTTTCTGGGTTACAGTTGAAAATGAGCAGAAGAAAAGAGAGCATCCGGCCAAAAGTCCAAAAGTCCCCCAAAAGTCCCCTCTCCTCACACATTAATTTTGTATTTATATACATAAATGATGATAATTACTAAAATGCCCTTCCCCACATGTCATCAAAATCCGCCATATGTCGATGGAGATTCTTTTAAGCTCGCCTGCTTTCTTGCATCTGGCACGAGATGACAAAGATAGAGTTTCGTCTATCGATGAACAACGGATGTGTCGAAGAGGATTCACCACATTTCGCCACGTGTTCTTATTGTCCTTATCTTCAAAATGACCTCTATCCAAAAGTTGGTGCGGGATTGGCTTGGTCTATCGGGATTGACTTGCTCCATCGAGACAGCAAGGATCTGGACATGATAGATCGGGCCAAGCTAGAACAGGAATTGCTAACGTCACTTCAGGAAATGATGACGTCACTTCGGTTCAAGTTGGGCTTTGGTCCAAGTTGGGCTTTGGACTTGAGTGGAGTGCTCCTGCTTGCTCCTGTTAGGCTAGTTAGGCTGTTGGGCTTGATTAATTGCTGCGGACCAAGAATTCTTGAGCGGGAAACGTCATTTTGGTATCTACAACTTGCCCCATGTTTCTATAAATCTCTGCTTTTTTCCCTAATCGTTTGACATGTGTCATCTTGACTTTTATTTCCTAACAACTTGCCCCCTTTTTTTAAGTTTATTTCGAAGAATAAATCTTAAGAAAATGACTTCAGTTACTTTTCGCTTGGCCTTGTCATGATAAAAGTATGAGCCTGATCCATTCAAAAATAGAATTTTGCTGCAAAACTTATACATAAGCGCACATTAACGTAATAATATCATTCCACGCGTTTTAAACAGAAATGATAAATTGATTAATAAACTATTTTTCATCTAATAATATAAATTATTGAATCTTGCATTAATGTATAAGTCAATCAGGAATTCAAATTCAAAGTACCAATCGGAACGGGTCACATGTCAGGTTATTCCGATAGTTGTGGTGGGTGGCATTTAGCCTGTTCACCTTTCAATAAGAGTCCTTTTCATGACTTATACAAACAAGAATAATTAAAGCAAGAGATCAAAGGGATATGGGGTACTTAGCTCTTTTGCGAGAGTCTTGCCGATTCATGATCTCCTAGTTGAAGATTCTCCTAGAAGGAATCATTTTCCGCGCCTGGAGTTCTGTTCTTTTCACCAATAACTTTATGTGTACCAATTCGTTGTTCCCCAAGCCCAATCTTCATGAACTATGCTTGTTCGGTACCCCTGGATGGCTTGCGGGAATGAGTCACGGATCTGGCTTGCGGACTTGGCTTGCGGTCCTGGCTTGCGGGAATGAGTCGCAGATCTGGCTTGCAGACTTGGCTTGCGGTCCTGACTTGCGGGAAATGAAAGTGATCTTCCTGCGGGACTGTTGTGATCCATGTTTCGGTCCATGCTACAGACCTGAGCTCTGCTGCGGGAATGATTGTATCGGTCTTGTTTCGGGACTGGTGTGGTTCATGCTACGGACTAGCTGCGCTCCGGACTTTGAGTGTGTTCCGAACTTGTGTAGCGGGACATCATGGGTAGCGGGAATGCTGACCTTTACTGTCGTTGCTGCCACGTGTTGGAGCGGATTTTTGGTACTTACAACATGCCCCCTTTTCTTGAGAGTTGTTCGAAGAAAAACTCTTAAGTAAACGACTTCATCTCTCGTCCGAATCATAATGTGGTGGTTGATGTTGCTGTGCATTTTCATTTTATGTTGTATTTTTGTCCCTGCAAAATAAAATTTTGTCTACAAATATATATACTAATTGTTAGTTTTTATCCACAACGCCTCCGCAATGCATCTAATTTCTCTATGATTAGGATGGGGTCCCGATAAAGTCTCCAGTCACGGAGTGATATCCAAGGAACACATTGCATCTAACTTCTCTCTGACTAGGAGGATATTAGGATGCAGTCTTGAGAAAGCTGAACGTTGCGGGTTACGGAATTTTGTATCAAAGTGCATCTCCTTTCACGGAATCATGTCATGGGAATACAATGCATCCATGTTCTCTCTGGTTAGGAGGAACTTTGGATGCGTTCCCGAATTTGTCTCCAGCCATGGAGCACTCAGGAACACACGCCTAATTTTCTCGGGCATGGAGAAACCTAATGTGTGGTCCATAGACTTTTCTCTAGCCATTGAGCACTTAAGAACACACGCCTAATTTATCTCGGGAATGGAGAAAATTAGTGTGTGGTCCATAAATTTATTGTCTCCGAAGAGACTGTCTCCTGAATGGATAAATATCGGTAAGAAATATACCTAAGAAGTATATGAGAAGTATACTTGAGAATTATCCGGATATTTCTCATTTCTCTTTTCTTATTTAAGATTCATCTCATATTCTTCTATATACATGAGAAGCATATACAGTAGAATATGAGAAGTATTTTAAATAAGAAATGAGGAATATCCAGATGAAATATCATTTTATTCTGAAGTAATCGTTATATAAGATATCCGAAGTATACGAATATAGAAGTACTCGCCTTCCAGAAATACTTAATAATAAGTAGCAAGAGATACCCATTTTTGAATGATAATTCCCGTAGAAGCGTTTAGATTGCCGCAAGAAGTATAAGAGATATCGAATGAAAATTCGTATCATAACTCATATGAAGTATAAGAAGTATCGCCCTTCGAATTTATGAGAAGTCCGAAATAAATTGAAGTATTACTGAGTATTCTTCATGTGAAGTATAATCCATTTGAAGTATCACTTCTCGAAGACTTATATGAAGTATCTATCAATTGCTGCCTGATGTTAATAAGTACAAGGCATATAACACAAAGTGGCGAAAAGTATTATATCTATTTAGCGTTAGTAAATTATTAAAATGAAATACCTAATTGGCGCGTATTATTTAGCTCATTTCACAGCTAAAAATTTGGTTTCTTTATAGCATGCCCCAAGTGCATCATTAGCGCATGACTGGCGCATCTCTGAAGTTCCCTTCATAGGTATCTTCACATTTCATAAAAATGTCTTAAGCATTTCATGATATTAAATGAGTACAAGCTAAATATGATCTTCATGCTTTTTGTTGCATACCACTGTTAAATATAATCAAATAAATTGGAATTTGTGCAGACTAAGAATACATCATATTAAATTAATAGGTTTCTATCATAGATGATTATGGGATTAATTATCATTGTGCATGATATCACATGTGATTCCGATGCTATTGAAAGCAATTGATCAATTCATAATGTATGACAATTTGTAAATTTCAAGTAAAATATATACAATGGGTACTAGTTGAACAAATTTAACGATCTAATTCATTATACAGATGCTGTGTTTACAAATCAAATAAGTTCATGCTTTTTGAACAATTAAGAGAAATCATGATTGAATCAATTGAATCATTTAAAGATGATATTTAGGAATCATTCTTAAATTTACGCTACTTAAGATACACAATTGACATTATAATCGAAAATTAAAAAAGATAGTGTATATTTATATTTTTAGAAATGCTTGTGGATCAGCGGGTGCCCTCTCTCATCTGTTGAAGCTGTGAAAATAATAATTATCTAGCTATAACAATTTAATTTTAATTCATTGCGGGACATCATGGGTAGTAGGCATGTTGAGCTTTGCTGTTGGTGTAGATTCTACAGTCAGCATTTTCATGGTACTGTAGCAACGAAATATTTCTGTAGAAACTGTTGGTGAGTCATACGCAAGTGCATCCGGAGATATGAAATTGTCCCTCTTGAGTAGCACGAGCCATTAAGTGCAAATTTGAACATTAATTCATCCTGGTCTTAACCATTTTCTTTTCCCTATGACTCTGATCCAGCTGTTCTTAAAGCTTTTGCTGATTCCGGAATCAAGTTAGTCGTAGCGTTACCAAATGAACTCCTTTCTTCATTAGCAAAGAAATAATCTTTTGCTAACTCATGGGCTCAGAAAAACATCGATGCTTATTACCCAAAAACCCAAATCGAAGCTACAACTGTTGGGAATGAAGTCTTCGTAGATCTATTCCGACAAAATTCAGACGTTGTTGATACAGGAAATGGACTTCGTTATTTCAATTTCTTTGAAGCTCAAGTTGATATTTTTTTTTACTGCAACGTCTGCTTTAAAATATGATGATAGGTGGTGGTACTCCAACTGCTGAAAATGTAACCTAACAAAAGAGGACAAACAACTCAAGAACACCCAGACATTAACAACAAAGTCATCTTCTAGTTTCCATAGAAATTTCCATAAGAAAGATATTGGAGGTGAGGCTGCTTCCTATGATTTTTTTCGCCATTTTTTGATGTATTTCCTGCTGAATAGTTGGAGATGAAACTGAATTCTTATGAAGAGTAATTGAATTGGTTGCACTTGATGTAGATGAAAAAGAGGGTGCAACATTAAAATTTAAAATGTTGAAATTCTCGTTCATGCATTTCTTCAAGCACTTCTCGTGCAATTCTTGGAATGATTCCAGCATAAATTGGCTGTGACTTCACTCAAGCATAAACTCCTTCCCTGCATAATTCACTACAAATCCATTCACACACAAACCCATTCATTTAAATCATTCAAATCGTTTTTATAATCATAAAACTTGTAGGAGTTAATTCATAAAGAAAAGCTAATCAAATTTATGAGAAAAATTCCCAAATCAAGTTAAAATTTTGATGTTTGATGTTTGATGTTTTTAAAACCAAATAAATGGGTTTGTAAATCATAATTTGGTGATGGTTAATCTGAAATCAAAATTGGTTTTGAATTGAAGCTCGGGGATTTTCCCCAAAATTTTATTTTGAAACGAATTTTGAAGAACAAATTGAACAGAAAGAGAAGAAAATCTTTGCTGCTGGGATTTCCTTTTCGGTGATCATTTATTTTCTTTCCTGATTCCTCCATGTCACTAGTTATCTGAAGCTCTCCTTCATCTATGCATGTGTATCAGGTAGGATTAATCCTTTTACACACTCCATGTTTCTAGTGCCAAATTGTTTATGCCAAAATTCTCAACAACAAAAACAACCAAATATCATAGTCTAAGATAGACAAAAATGACATTAACACAAGAGATTTAACGTGGTTCGTCTATGAATAGCCTACTTCACGGGTAATGAGACTTGAAGTTTTTATTCATCTTTCTGGGTTACAGTTGTAAATGAGCAGAAGAAAATAGAGCATCCGGCCAAAAGTCCAAAAGTCCCCCAAAAGTCCCCTCTCCTAACACATTAATTTTGTATTTATAAGGTACATAAATGATGATAATTACTAAAATGACCTTCACCACATGTCATCACAATCCGCCACATGTCGATGGAGATTCTTCTAAGCTCGCCATGTGTCGAAGAGGATTCACCACATTTCGCCATGTGTCAATGGGATCCGCCAAGTGTTCTTATTGTCCTTATCTTCAAAATGACCTCTATCCAAAAGTTGGTGCGGGATTGGCTTGGTCTATCGGGATTGACTTGGTCTATCGGGATTGACTTGGTCCATCGGGATTGACTTGTTCTATCGGGATTGACGTGGTCCAGCGGGATTGACTTGCTCCATCGGGACAGCAACGATCGGGACCTGGTAGATCGGGCCAAGTTGGAACGGGAATTGCTGACGTCACTTTGGGAAATGATGACGTCACTTCGGTCCAAGTTGGGCTTTGGTCCAAGTTGGGCTTTGGACTTGAGTGGAGTGCTCCTGCTTGCTCCTGTTAGGCTAGTTAGGCTGTTAGGCTTGATTAATTGCTGCGGACCAAGAATTCTTGAGCGGGAAACGTCATTTTGGTATTTACAACTTGCCCCATGTTTATATAAATCTCTGCTTCTTTCCCTAATCGTTTGATATGTGTCATCTTGACTTTTATTCCCTAACAAAACTAATAACATCAATGCAATTTTAATTTCGGCTTAATTTATCAAATTTCAACAATGCTGATGTAAATGTGGCATTCTAAATGACTGACCATCTTCTGGCCAAACATCACCGCATGAACTAAATAAGAAAGAAAAGTGTGGATTTGTTAGATTAATATGTTGTAATGTACGCATCCTACCTAAACTTACCGTACTTGTTATATTTATGTTTTTTATAAAAATCATATGCATCTATATTTATGTTTCTTATCTGTATATTTTATTGTCTAATATGTTGCAGTAGTTATTGTTGAGTATTTATCCCGGAATCAGTGAACTTTATCAGATCCAACCGTATTTTTATGGGTGGATGTCGGACCGTTAGCTAGTGAATTAGATGCAAATGGGATTTTTAAAATCAAACTGATTGCGGATTAGGCCCAGATGTAACCATGAAAATCTATTGGACATCCATACCCGTTTGTTGATGGTGGATTTTTGACAAGGGAGAAAATTGTAATATTGTCTTTGCTCGGCTGCAGAGACATAAAATGAATACATATGTATAAACGTTCTGACCCGGAATCAGAATTATGGATCTGTATTTTTATCTTACATTCCGCAAGAGAATTTAGAATGTATATTCAGCTCATGGCTACATCAGCCCTGTAGCTCTTTTTATATATGTATACGCCTCCAAAATTTCAGGGCTTTACCTGGCTAAACCCTCGTTATTTCATATGCGTCCATACAAACTATTTGCATTAATCAGAATACAATGATTATACGAAATTGCGAACATTCGGGAATGGATGCTATGCCATTTCTGAATAAAAACGCTAATTAGATGCATACCATCTAAATGCAGAGTCGCATCGAACATCATCTCAAGTCGCAAACTTTCACGACTGAATTCCTTGAATATGTTTTGTATGCACTGCATAAAAGCCAAGCATAACGCCAACATTAAATCTCATGCGACTGAGAAGCCCTAGAAAACCATAACCATTCTCTTAGCGCTATCTCATACGCCAAACACCATAGGCCAACACTTAGCACCGGCGCTAGCGTTACCACTAGAGCCCCTTCTCAACTTTACCTTGTAAGCGTTAATGCTTCTGTGCGCCATCCTCACCTTGCCTTCTCGTGCTAGCGTCATCCTTCATTGCTAGCGCCACCACCTAGGCCACAACCAGACACTAGCATGTGCTAGCAACACCTCAATCGCGCCTATAACACTCGCATGTGCCGTTGTTGCTATCACAAATTGCATGTTGCAAACATGACGCAAATATGCCATTGCCATGCTGAGTTGGCATAAAATTTATTGGTAGCATTATCCTACGAAAAACTTCTAAGTTACGCAGATGCCTTGAGTTCATGACTCCATTAACTCCTACGATAAATCAAAACATGTTACATAGGGGGATTCTTCATGGGATTTTGGTCTGGTGGTTATAGCAACATGCGGCGTGGAAACACCCCATGATGACAAAGTTACGAAGTAGTGATGAAGGTTATGGAAGTTAAGAGATGATAGAGTAATGGTTTCCAGAAACTTCCCAAATATAATGGGTGTAACTACACCATTATCTCGAAAATCTCCATCTCTCCACCTCCCCACTACCTCCACTACTTACGAGGAAAAGTGTGTATTCCCAACTACTATAAATAGACTACTAAGCCTTTTTTCAGAAAACAGAACAAGCTGATCATTCTCACAAGCTCTGTTATTCTCGATAGTTCACACCTTCATACATAATTCAATACAACTTCAATTCCCTCCCCTAAGATCAACCCATGTTCTCTCCTTGTGACCGAAACATGACGGAATGGCTGCTTTCGTGGTTTAGGCTTGTCCTGTACAATTTTGCTTTTTGTTTGCTAGATTCAGTATGTTTGATTTGGTTGAGTCGGCCTTGTTTGTGTTTGTTTAGTACCCTTTCCAGTAGGATTTATTTTTAGAGTTTATTTTTGTAAATATGTTAGGAAGTTTTTGTTAGAAAATGTCGAACTGGTATTATGAGGACCAACACACTGAATATCTGTCTGAATTTCAAAATAGATATTATCCATACTATCAACATGGTGTGGATAGTAGTCGGTACCACCACCAACCTTTTGGAGGTTATTGCTCATACCTAGGTGATCTCAGTTACTATTTGTACATACACCCTTCATATGAATATGAAAATGAGCAAAATTCGAGTTCTTTGTCTACTGGAGGGATGCCCTAAAGCAGATGCAATCTAGTACTCCATATGATGACCCAAATCCTTCTCTAGAAGAATTACACGAGCAGTTGCAATCTAGTACTCCTTATGATCCATTTGTTTCTTTAGAGAATTCACTCAAGAAGTTGACTGAGAATACAAATAGGTTTGTATTGAGTATGGGGGGAAGAATTAGTAGTCCAACTCTTTCTCTAGAATATTCCATCAAGCAGTTAATTGAGAATACAAATAGCTAAGTGTGAATGAAAGTATTGCAAAGAATAATATTTCTCAAAATGATCTTAATTGCCAATATAATGCTACCCTTGATAATTATTCACCTAGTCAAGAGTACGAGGATAAAATTGGTAACACTACTTATTTAGACGAAGTTCAAACATCTTCATATTATTATGATGATGAGGATAGTATTGTGAAGAACTTGAAAGATACAGGCAGAGTGATCAGGAATTTATTACTCTACTTGCGCTTCATGATGATATTGTTGTTTCTGGTTCAAATCCTAATAATTTTAATGATTATTCACCTATTCAAAAGGAAGAGTATTTGACTAGAAAAACTACTATTTTAGACGATGTAGTATTTCCTTGTTACGAAGCCGATGATGGTTTAAGGGAACGGGTTTATCCTGAGAATACTGTTTTAGAGTCCAACGATTTAGAAACAATAGTTTTAGATAAAGAAGATAGACACGTAGAGGTTTTAAATATGAGTGAGGATGCACCACCTGATTATAACCTAAAAGAAGCAATTGACCATTTTCAAGAATCTGACGATCTAGAAATTAGGAAAATTATGACTAGTCTATCTAAAGACACTGAAAACTCTAATTTTGGGGGTGACTATTATTCTCCCTGTGCTTTACCTTTGACTCTTAAAGATGTCCCTAACTTGGGACTTGACATTTGCACCTCTACCATATTTCAAGATCATCTTCAAACTAGATTCCCTAAGCCAATTGATGTCCAGAAAGAAGTTCAGTTGTTAGAAACCCATCCTCTGGTTGATGTGGTTTACCTAGGCGATAATACCAAGATTGACTTTGTTTTCCCACCAAAATATCTTTTTCCATATGTGGAACATATGAATTTCAAATGTGTCAGTTATTAAGTTTTGAGACTAAGCCCAATTACTTTAGGGAATTAGAATCAACACATTTTCTTAAGAATGACCACCATTTTCATAGTAGTCAACTCTGTGAGTCCAATCTGATTGACTTTGAGGAGCCACAATTATTCAAGTTATTATTATGTTTTTTTAAGATCTTGGTTGAGTTTTTCCAGACTCTACAACCTGATTCTTTTGATCCCTCCCATGAGAAAATCCAGCTTATGATTTGTTTTTATCTAGACCGTTTTATAGAGCCTGAACCTGAACCACAACTAGATGTAGTTGTCTTAAACAGAAAAATAGATAAGGGTGTGCTCGGTTTGTTCATTTTCTTGGCCTGTTGTAGTTTTCTTTTATTTGTGATAGCACTATTTGATTCAGATGACCCACAGTTGTTCCGGCTATTGCTATATGATTTTATGAGGTGAATAATTCATTCTTAGTCTGGTTGAAGACTTTAAACTTAGCACTTACTGGGATGTAACCCATGCTCATGTGACACGGTGATATCCTTCCTTAACTCCTTTTCTTCAAGTGGTACCAGGTTTTCCTTGTTCATGTTTTTAATCATTTATTTTTAGAACATTGAGGACAATGTTAGATTTAAGTTTGGGGGTAAGGGAGAAACTTTTTAGTGCAATAATAAAACTCCAAAATTTAGAAACTTATGAACAATTCAGGATGACACTAACCATTTCAGGTAGATGGAAACAAAATTCTTGTTTATAGGACTTGTTGTACCCAACTAAATGGTCTATTTATAAAAGGACAAAGCTCAGGTGTTAGAAATAACATGATAGTTGTCACCATATCTCGAAGTCGTCACAATATCACCTTCTGTTTTTATTTTTACAACTTTTTGTATTTCTCTAAGTGATTTGGTGGAGCACTAGTATCGAATTGTTATCGTCGTCAGGATGAAGTAGAGTGTTTGAGATCAAGCCCCATTATTGTATTTTAGATCATTCTTAAAAAAATAAATAAAAAAAATCGAGTACTGACACTTTGATAGCAATATGTGTGTGTTCTCTCTATCTCCGTCGCCTAAGCAATGGAACGCAAGATCCATGAGAACTATCATATAAGATGCTGATAAGGAACATGCACTTGGATTTAATTTGATCCAATCATGTTGTCAGTATATTTAATAATATGAATAATTATTTTATTTTTAATAAATCGATCGTTGGGACCCTTGTATAAACTAGCTGAGTCGATATTAGTATCAGGAGTAAGACCAGTGGGAGCCTATCTCAATCCATTAGGATTCATCCTGGCACTGACCTTCAGACAGATATGGGAAACACCATTCACCTTAGTCAATATGGGAAAACTTCATTTTTTCCACATCCATATTTTAAATCTTTTGATGTGATTGTACTTTGATAGATTCTGAGTATCGTGGTTGAACGACTATCTAAGTAGAGCTTTTTTTTTCTTATATATGAATTTTAGTATGCTGACTGCAAAATCGTGTACAACAATTGGACTCATATAGGATAATGATTCCCATAGCCGAAGAATTAAGTATGCCAACTAAATAGCTTGTTTAGTGTTTACCCTCAATCGTTCACAGGTAGCTAGGGTTTGGAGTAAAGGTTTTGTGGGTATATCTCTTGTAAACCCTCACGAGACTAAAATTCGTCCGACAGGGACACCTACGGGTTTAAAGGCTTGTTGCAAGTGCAATCGCGATGCCTACGAAAGTGAGTTAGGATTTTAATTTTATTTCTAGATTAGATTTGCTCGAGGACTAGCAAATAATAAGTTTGTGGGTATTTGATAGACACATTTTTGTGTCTAATTTGTGCTCAATTTACCGTATTACTAGTGCTCGATTGTGTACTAATTGTGTGATTTTATGTGTTTGTAGGTCCTTTGGGAAATAAATTTTTGTGGAAAAAATCGGCTCAAAAGTGATAAAAGCACCCCGAGAAAAATTGATAAAGGCACCCCACTTTTGGATTAGGGGCACCCCTTTTTATTTGATTGAAAACTGAAAATTGGCAGGAAGAATTCTCGACGCGAGAAATAACTTTTGAATTATCTTGAAGCGAGTTTTAAGGGGTTAAAAGGTAGTTTGGATATGCTTAACATAAAAAAGCAATTAAAACTTGTTTCAACACGTCAAAAGAGTACTTCTCGCCGTGAAACATGGCTGGAAATTCCATGTTATTGCCGGAAATAAACTCATCCCCTGATTTGGATAAACACGATAGTTGACTTGTTTTTAGATTGATATGAGAGTCCTTACCGATTAAGAATGATGGATTAGGTTTTCTTAAACCTATAAAAGCAAACAGATCGAAGAAAAACAAGGGGGGGGGGCGGGCGGCAGCGGGAAGAATTGAGATAAGAAATATCTTCGAGATTTGGGGTATGTTGGGTAGAAAAGGGGTTGTTTAATTCAATTAAAGGGATATAGAGGATTGAGAGAGGTTGGGTCAACCTCAGGAGGCCAACATAAGGAGAAAAAAAATCATCATAGGTAAAAGTGTTCTGTTGCTGCTGAAGAACACGAAGAACAGAGAAAAGGCAACGGTTTCTTCAACCATTTTGCAACGTTTATCTTGAGCTTTGTAACGTTTATCTTCAGTTGCAACGGTTTTTTCAACCTATCTGCAACGGATATCTTAGCATCTGCAACGTTTTTCTTCAGCTGAAAACACTTTTCTATAGTAGTGAGAATAGTGGTTTGCAACGCCATTACACCGTTGCGAACCATCTGTGTTATTATTTTTTCTTCTTTTTACACAAGTTTGAGCCATGAATAATTGTTTTGAGAGTGTGTACATCATGAGGAGCTAAACCCCATCACTGAGGCAAGAAGGAAGCCATTTTTCCATGATTAATTGGTAACTGTTAATAATTCTTTTATGACTTTTGCATTTATTTTTTATTGAAATTATGATTTTTCTTAATTGATTGTGATTTTATTTCATGGTTTATGCTGGGACCTAGAGATTTTGATGAGTCATGCTTGTGAATTACAATTGATGTTTTAAAAATCTACATCTGGCAAAAATTAGAGTCACTTATTTAAGCTAGAATTGTTAAGAATTATTATTTTGGAACCAATTAAAAGTGGTTAGTGGTGAAATCCATAACCTCAGTATTTGTGAATATTATTGTCATTTTTTTGTGTATATATATTCTAGTTTGAAATTATTTTTTAAATCCAAAATAAATCTTCACAAATTCGAGAGTTTGAAACCTATTTTACCACTATTCTAAAACACATCAAGGTGTCAAAAATAAAAAGCAGGCACCACCAACCATGACCGATTGATGAAGCGGCAAGAAACCTTGAATGAAACTCAAGTAGCTATGGCCACTACTCAGAAGGAAGTTTTTACCTTTCTTAAGACTTTGAAAAAGCAGTAATCTCCAGAGCAGCGCCATCGTCAAACGGAACAAGCTAGGAATGCATCTAAAGCTATCGGTGGAGCCAGCACATCAAGAGCTAACGCCCAAGAAGATGATGAAGTATGTGCTACAAAGAGGAGTCAAAACCACAACAAAACTTTGTCACTCGTGAATATCTGGAAAAGCTTCTACGAAATCATGGAAAAGAAGATTAATATTCACTCCATCAACACCAACCCCCTTACCCATCAGACATTCAGAGGATCGTACTGCCGAAAGGATGTTCATCTCCTTCATTCTCATTGTACGATGGCATCGGGAACGCTCGAGATTACGTTTCTCGATTCTTGGAATCTTTAAGAGAACATGAATATAATCAAGTGTTACGTCTCAAAGAATTCTCCAAATCTCTTACGGGGAGAGCTTACACCTAGTACAACCTCGCTCCGGACAACATTTCTAGTTGGTCTCAGATGGTCAATGCTTTTTATAAAAAGTATTTATTTGTCTCTGAGGAAATCACTCTCTTGGATTTGGGAAGAATGTTCTAGAGGAACAACGAGCACCCCCAACGAATATGTAAAGAGGTTCAGGACACAAGCTCTCGACTTCCGTGACCAGAACGTAACTGAGCAACAATTGGTGGAGCTCTGCATTAATAGTATGATTCATGTTAATCGTGCTCTATCAGAAAATTTACGATTTCAAAACTTCCCTGAGCTACACGGGGTCGCCAAGAGATCATCAACACCTCTGTAGCCTTGTTGGAAAGAACAAGGCCCGTCAGAGAAGAAATTTGTGGAGACACCCGCGGGAGTAGACGGATGATCAACAAGCAATACTCTGTCCAGCCATCCATAGGTGCTTTCACCGACGAAAGGACCAAGAGAAAAACGACACCCAGTCAGCGTCGTAGACTAAGCGCCCTGCGTCGACCCCGATGATAATGCCAACATCAATTCAATGACGAGGCTCATCCAAGACTCTGCGTCAACCGCAATAGCCAAAGACAAATCCAACGATACTAGATTTCCCCTTCCCCATAGAGGAAGTCCTCGAACTGTTGGAAATGTGGATACAAGATGGAACTATCAAGTTGTCACCTATACGATGCCCACTAATTGATGAAGAGATGTTAGAGCCAAACTACTATCACTTCCAAAGATTTTTCAACCATCCCACCAGTGAGTGCAATGGCCTGAGACGTTTCTTCATAGAAAAGACTGACTCAGGAGAATTAGACTTGGGGACTGAAGGTGTTCACAAAGAACCCCTCCCTGACAGAAACTTCACTCTTTCTGGGGACTCTATAAACAGAACTTTCCAATCTATAATGGAGCGCATGAGTGACTTCTTTACTTATCAAAAACACAACGCAAAGATATTTTTGCCGCTCTTAATTGTGTCGTGTCGGGTAAGCATTTACTCTTCACCGAAAAGACTACTGTGTATCCTGAGCCTTCTTTAGAAGACATCGTTATCAAGCATAATGAGAAGCATGGTTGGGGAATTCTCACCACTTCTTTCTTCAAGGATACTGAGTTTGAGAAAACGATGATCGACCCTGGAACTGATGTGAATATCATCATCATCAAGACTCTGAGGACTGCGGTAATTTCCATGCACGAAGCTACGTACTCACCAACCATAATCAAGAATTCTAAAGGGAATTCCATGAGCCCTTACGGATACATCACTCTTGAGGTGAAAATGGGTGATGCCCAGACACATGACAAGTTCCATATTGTCAAAAAAGATCCAATTTACGAAATGATTCTAGGACGCCCATGGGTACGTATCAGTAAGATGAAATCAAGCGTATCTATTTCGCTAGTGCCAACACCTCCAAGACCCTCCAATAAGCCAGCAAATCCCTAGGACTACCTGTAAGCCGAATTCCGTCGCACAATGAATCTGGATGTGAAGCAACTGCCAGGAGAGGACGCGACATCATACGTTCGTAGGTTTCGCGCAAAAGTAAGTTATATTCAACCAACTTCTTTGCTACCAGCGATCCCACGTCCCATCAAAGCTTGGAGACTTGACCCGAATATCATCTTACTCTGACTCGACGATGCGAATACGAAGCTGATCCTTTTTAAAATTTTATTAGATGGATAGGGATTGTCTCTGCTGAAGATAAGAAGGTTAGTAACCCGATTATCCAGAAGACATGTCATGAAATTAAGTACATGAACCTAATTCCTTTCATGTTGGAGATACGGTTGAGAAAACTACTGCATATCCTAAAGAAGAGCTATATCTCATTATTGAAACCTTAATTGGCGGTTACTACAAGCTTGTCAATACCGACAAGCTAGAAAGGGGTGGTCATACATGGCAAGTGGCATAGAGCTTTAAATGCTTAGCTTTCTACCAACACCTCATTATATTTCCCTGTTTTACGGAATATTTGTAATTCCTCCAAATATTTGCAATATCTTGCATTCATACTTAGGATATCAATTTATTAATCAACCAAAGTATTATTTGTTTCCGTAAAGAAAAATCTCCTTTAAAATTATTCAAAAATCTCTACCTACTCAAAATCCCAAAATAAAACCACAAAAGAACCATGTGTCTCAGAACCTATGAAAACTTAGAAAATCTAGACAAATTCCTTGAAAACTTTTTCTGCACTTTCGGATTACGCCTTCTCTTCTTGACCAAGAGTCTCAGTTGCAAGCTTCAACTCCCGGGAGATATCTCAACTTCACATCTATGCTTTGGTGACAATCTCTAAGTTAGAAGACACACCTCCCTCCTGCAAACGCTTTGCAATAGCCTCTAGATGACAACGAAGTTATATGACATTAAGTTCAGCTCATTCAGCCTCATCCAAGGCGTCCTTCCAGTCTTGAAGCACTCTCCCAGATATTTCTCTACGCGGAAGAGGAATCATCTCAGGTATAGTTGGAAGCAACAAAGACACATTCCTCTCCAGAGGGAAATTTTTAGGTACAAACACATCCATATGAATCATTTGGTATATAGCTCACCTCCAATTGGAGGTGAGCTAAGTACTTTTTAGGTTTGAGGATCAAAATCCTACAAAATAAATCCAAATAAGTAGGATATCTGTATTTGTTCTGTTTCAGTTACAAAGAGAGGAGATAGGTTGATCTTAGGGGAGGGAAGCAAAGAAAGTTGAAGGAATTGTGTGTAGAATTGTGTGTTGAGGCAGAAAAATAACATAGATTGTGAGAATGATTTTCTATCTCTTCTCCGTCTGTGGCTTGTTTCTTGTTGTTCTGTTTTGAAATTGGATAAGCAACACATTTATAATATTTTGAGATCACACACTTTTCTTGTAAAGATTGGTAGTTGCGGGGAGATGGAGAAGTGGAGGTTTCGGGGATAACCGTCCACTTTTTCTCTGGGAAGTTTATGGAAACTTCTTAGACCATGACTCCAGTATCTCTTCAACCGCTCCAACTTACCACTTACTCTATAACTTCCTTGTCATGGGGTAGTACTACACCCATGTTGTTGTAAACTGTTAGACCAAAACCCCATGTTTTATCCCCTCATTGTAATATGATTTGATTTCTCATAAAAGTTAGTGGGGTCATGGCTTCAAAGCCATGAGCCTTTTTGTAGAATAATGTTTCTTGTAGATTTTATGCCAATTTTGTCGAACATAATGACTAAAATAATGATGCTAGCTACGAAGATTGGTGCTAGCATGAAATAAAAGAATGACGCGATATCAGAGGAGCGTGGCGCGGTAGCAATGGATCGTGGGACCCAGCAATGGCCGTGGCAGTAGCGATGGCGCGTGGGCGCAGCAGTGGCCGGAAGCAGCGCAGGCGCGTTGGTGTAGCAATGAAGCTTGGGGTGCAAAAAAGGAGCGTGGGGCCCACTGCTGGCAGCGTACGCGCTGCAGCTAGACCCTCTCCGCTTTTAGCACTTCGACCAATATTTGTTGCTTGGTGGCTTTGTTGCTTTAGCTTCATGCCTTTGGTATCTTTATTGCTTTGGTTGACTTTGTCTCCTTTATCATTTTGACACATCTGTGTTATAAGTGTGGCTATGGTTTACTAAAGCCTGTATTCGTTGTTGTCAGAGCTATTGATTATATGTTTTATTTGTTGACATTGACTAATTCCATGACCATGATTATGGTATTTGGGGTTTCTCAGTATTGTGAGATTTAATTGTTTGGCATTTATGCATAATTTTTGTGCGGTGCATACAAAACATCTTCAAGAGATTCATCCGTGGAAGTTTGCAATCTTGAAATTATGCATGATGCGACTCTGTAATTAGATGATATGCATCAAATTGGCGCTACTCTTCAGATATGGTGTATCCTTTATTCTGAATGTTCACAATTTTTGTATAGCCAGTATATTCTGTTTTATACAAGTAGTTTGCATGGATGCACATGAAATAACGAGGTTTTTGTTGCACAAAGCTCTGAAATTTCTCTGGAGCATATATATGACAAATATCTACAAGGATATTTTATCCAGGAGTTGAATACACATTCTCAATTCTCTTGCGGAATGTAAGATAACAGTAATGTTCATAATTCTGATGCTCGCCAGGAATTCGTTTATTATATTTTGGCAGCTAGGCAAGGTAAATTTTATAATTAATGCCCTTGTCAAAAACCCACTATCAACATTACACTAGTACAAAAATGGGCTTATGTGACAGTTAAAAACTGTCTCCAAAATATTTATATGACAGTTTTGGAAATATAATTGCACTGTCACCAAAGCCTCTGTTACGAAAGATCTTAAAAAAACGGTTACGGAATCATGACTCTAAGTACCAGTTTTTCATAAAAATGTCGTTGTTTATAATGTACAATAACAATTTCTAAATAAATTTGTCATTGGTAACTTAATTTATTTTACTAAGGTGACAGTTTCTCCATAATCCTGTCATTGTTGACAACTTATGTAACATTTTCTATCAAAAAATGTCATCATAAACCCAATTTTTTAATAGCAAACGACTTATTGTAACATTTTTTACAAAGAACTGTCCTGATAAACACTTTTAATATGGGTTTTGTAAACAATCTATCACATGAGCGGTGCTAAGGTAGCATTTTCTTCATGAAACTTTCATCGTAAAGCCTTATCTATGACAGTTTTTTCATATAACATCTCACATATAGTTGATTCGTTTCCCATTAGGTAGATCTTCAACATCATCACATATAGTACCAATATATGAACAAATAATAAAGGAATATATTTTGATTTAAACAAAAAAATTCTTCAGACACGCTTGTACAAATGGGTTTACAAAATGCTAAAAATACATATGCAATTAGCATAGCCATCAAACATTTAAAAAAAAAAAAAAACTTCTGAATACTGTAACATGAACTTCTCAAAATTAATCCCATAGCAACACTTCTTGAATAAGAAAATAAACTGGAACTTGCAGACGAGTAGGAGTGAGGCTGGTCAGCACACAAGAAGAAGACTATACAGTTGACATGCATGAAAAATAAAGCAAAGGTTTGAGAATATTTGAACAATTCAATATTTCCATATTTACTGTATTCTACTCGAACTATCCAACTTTTTAATCTTTATACAATGAACCTAAGTTAACAATCCAAGCATATATCGGGATCATACTGGCGAGAAATATAACATCTTCCTTTAAGACATGATTGGAGGCAGCGCCAGTTACCACTTAGAAAAAAATGTATGAATTAATGGCTATCAATCTATGCAGGTACTAAGACACACACCTGAGCATAATAAGTTTGTTGTTCACATGCCAAACTTCTTTTCATGGAAAGATTAGCTTTGATGCTTTCAACAACCAATCGAGCTGGAATTTCGTACCCTGGAATTAAAGGATAATCAATTCGGTAGCCATTAAATAGGAAACTCAAGCTTCCAAATATCCGCGGAATGTTTGAATCAATAACTAGATAATGAAGTTTATTCCATGGATAGGACAAACGCAAGATAACTTCAAAAAAAAAAATGGGGAAGTGCGTACAAAATACCCTCCTGCATCTCTCGACAATATCGATAAAATGTAGTTGCTCAAGCGTTTCTCCAAGCTTAATCCCTTCTTGTGGCCCTCATGCACCTCCGTAAGAAGGCAATCATACAAAAACATGATACATCTGAATATACCCTCCTTCAACTGCAATGATAGAGCATCTTCACATATAGCACAATTAGCCAAAGAGTTGCACAAATAAAAAATTATACACTTTACGGCAGCATCGGCACAGTAAGAAAACAGAAGTCACATATTCTAGTTATATATTGAATATAATGTAAAGTCATTGATCCGACTACTTCTGGGTTCCTACGTAGTATATGATGTGTCATAAAACTGCTACCATTTTCGTCTAAAAAAGGATCATTACTAACTTTTGTCCAACAGTTACAAATATGAGACTGATCAGCGTAACAAATATAATAAATAATGTTAATGAAGAAATCAGAAACCCAAAAAAAGAAATAACAAAACTTAATAAAACTACTTCTGCCTTAAAGTTTGATTCACCATACAACTACTATTCTGATAACTATAAGATTTCTATTAATCATTGTTTGGCATAACTACATCTGAGATTCTACAGAAACCTTTATAAATATGAGATTGTGACCTAATAGATAGGGTTGATGCAGAAAATCAGAAAAGAGAAAGAAAAGAAACATACCCTGCTGATTCAACTAAGAACTTCATAAACAAATTTGAAATCCTAATTCCTAAGGACCCCAACTATAAACCCATGCTTGCTTCATATATGTCTGTTTTTTTTTGTTTTTTTTTGTCTAATGTATTGTATCCAATAACACAGTATAAACTACTACCAACATAAGGTTTAAACAGTACTGTAGCCACAAGCTTTAACTATTTGCTAACCTAGAGGAAGAGAATGGTAGAAATGACGATTTTGCTCTAGTGACATGGATTTTACAATTAAATCCATAAAAAACCAAGCCATTGGCAACACGTCATCATAAACTGGTCCAACACGGCATCCTTTTGTCTGTATCAGATAGGGTCGAGTATAATTTATTTATTTTTAAATGTAAATTTTCACTACTTGTGGAATTTGCCAAGAAGAGTGACGGAGCCTAAGCATATATAATAACTTCCCTTAACACACTGGATTTAACAATCTACGAAATAAGCAGAACATAAGAACATATTGCACATTCTAACAATCAATTCTTATAAACCTAACATTTTTAATATTACAAGCTGTGAGTAAGGTGGCACAAAACAATTAAGGAAACTACATATGCAGGTCCTTTGTTTTTCTCGGTGTTTCTACTCATTCTAGATCATCTTGACCACCCTTATTAGCGTTCAACCCCCATGACGTATCATTGTTACATAGACTACATCTACATTCCGGGAAAACCTACTTCTAACAACCAATAACTTGTGTTGCCATACCCAATTGGACGATCTGTTATTTTATAGTTTGAAAGACACATAACTATTGTATGGTCAAATATAATAATGGAACACCAACCAATAACGGTTGGAACAGCTCCTCTGCTATAAGATAACAACAGTACACAACGTGAAACAATACAGTAAATAGACATATATCTTCCAAGCAGTTTTTCTAAAGAAGTTGACACCATTCTAAAAATAACCATGATTAACTTTAAGAATAATCATACCATATTGACCATAGAACGAAAAGATGCAACCTGGAAACAATTAAATCTGACCCTTTGAGATTCCAAGTTTTAAAGTAGCTATTTGAGCATAAAAACTTTGAAACCGATTATATTATGGGAAACAAAAGACTATCGACAAAAAGAGTCAGAGGAAATATTTACCGATCGACCTGAAAGGTTTCACCACTATCACCTATAAGGTGAAGAAGCTTATTCAGTAGAGGGAATTATAATAACGTACAATCAAATTGATATACACTTAGAAGCAAAAAAGTTAGTACGAAATATATTCGATTTGTAGAATATACGACGAAAACCATGGTACTTACAATATATCCAGGCACACTAAGAGGAGACCTCAAAATACAACCCATATGTTTGTTATACCCAATTTGGACTACATGAATTCAATCAATAATCAATAAAAAAAATCGATTGAACTATTTAATACACATAAACGAGAGTTAAGAAACAAATAAAATAGTACTTTGTCATCAAAGAAAAATAGAAGATCATACGGTAAATTCATAAACTTGTCACAAACAGGACTAAAACACCGGTTACAGAATCTTCCAATTAGCCAATGGTATATCTCACCGCCCTAGGGGTATTCTACTTTCATATTCATAGACTTCGCTTTCAACCTACACCCAGATCAGAAACCACAAAAAAAATCGAAGGATGAGGAAAAATTGAAACATGGATTGATAATTTGACAGAAATTAGAAAACTTGTACGTAGCCATTGTAACTCTTCCCTTGGGTAAATTAAAAATGACAATAGGTTAAAATAAGGTAGCAATTCACCCAAAATAAAAAAAATATTGAAAAGGCAAAACCTATATTCAGGATTGTGCACAAGAAGAAGAGGAAGATCCAAAATTAAATCGTGGGACAGCATAGATCATAGGAAGTGGTTAATTGCTAAAATATCAAAATTTGATGACTGGAACCCCTAATTTGGTTTTTGATTTCCTTGACCAAACCCCCTAATTTTCATGTTCTGTAAAAACCTTAATTGCCATTTTTTAGTTCTCAAGAAGTGTGCATGGAGGACGTGAAAGAGGTGGTTGGAGTTATCAAAAAAGTAGTGGGGAAGAACGGGAGAGGAATAACGGAGAAGGAGAGAATTAGGTTTGCTTAAAGAAATGGGATCATGCGCTTTAGTTTACAACTTTACATAGTATTTTGACAACTCATCTCTGCCTTCAGTATTAGTGGATCCTACGGTATGTAAATTATACACGTACGATACTCTTAAGTTAATGCAGTGGTAATTAGAAGAACTGCTATAATAACCTTCCAATTATATAACAGTTTTATATAAAATCTGTTACAATATCTTGAAAATAGTAACAGTTTATAAATGGTTTCATTCATCATAATAACATTTTTCTACAAAAACTTCCACGGTATAATTATTCAGTAAAAGTTGTAAAACTGTCATGATTGTTTTCCACTATTAGTATGAGTTTTAGTAAGAAACTGTTACCTATATCACCCCATCAATTCTATGGTGACAGTTCATTAGTGAATTGTCATTGTTTTGATGTTTGAACTGTCACAAAAGACCATATTTGTACTAGTGTTAAGTCCCCTGCTTAGTGCGGAACGAGTAATGTTATGTGGTAAGCACTAGATGGTGGTCTTCTAGACGAGATAAAATATGACTTTTATCAATTAATGGTTAGATATTTCTCAAAGAGTAGCAGTTGGCTGAGTAAGTTTTGCTCTTTCTGAGATTGTACTCTTATGTATTTGGAGCATTGCTAGGGCTTGCTAAGGTTGGCGCTTGTTAGTGTTATGGAGATTGCCTGTGCACCACTAACGTTGGAATTCATTAATGTTGTGGCCATATTCATGGCCTGTTTAGGATTTCTCAATCATGTGGGATTTTAATATTAGCATTTATGCTTAAAGTTTATGCAGTGCATACTTAACATTTTCAAGAAATTCAGTCGTGGAAGTTTGCTTCTTGAGATAATGTTTGATGCGACTCTGCAATTAGATGGCTATGAACAGAGACGTATTTCTCAATTCTCTTGCGGAATATGGGATAACTATAAATTAAAGACGTATTTTTCAATTCTCTTGTCGAATGTAAGATAGCTATGTATCCATAATCCTGATGCTCGTCAGAATTTTATCATTCTCAATTTTCTTGCAGAATGTAGGATAGGAGTACGTATCCATAATTCTGATGCTTGAATTTTATATGTATTTATTTCATGCTTCTGCAGCTAGGCAAAATAAATCAACGAGCTTATTTGTAGGATTTTACCAGGAACTCTGATTTGACGATGCTCTGATGATGTCAAATAATTGCTGAAGGAGCGATAGTTGATGTAGTCATGCCTGTAAGATGATAGAGCGTCGTCTGAGAATATGAACTTCTTTAAGAAGCTAGCTCTGTGAATGATGTCCCAGACCCGTGTGAAATCCTTTGTTCTTTTGATGAGGCTAGCGCTGGAGGTGTTGACATCTTGAATATGCTGGTATCGTAAGATCTCCAACAGGATGCGAGGTAAGTGGGGACCTCAGTAGAAGTAATTTCATGGAAAGTGATCCCTTGTGATAGGATTCATGGCTGAAAACCTCATAACAAATGGTGAGGGCCCATGGTTTGGCATTTCTTACATATTTCAGAACACTTCTAACTCATATATGATGTTGACCCATCATAGCCATATTTCCGGATAAGATGAATTCCTGACAGCAGCTTGTAATCCCATATGCCAGATGTTGAGAGGAGAAGCTTGAATCTGAAATCGTCAGGCCTTTTGAATGTTCGTTGTACACCGGAGATTGGTGTAGCTGCCTTGTTATTGTAATAGTTGAGATGAGTATCATAACCACGTATACTGTCTGCTAGGGCTTCCTTGGAGCATAAGGGGAATTGATGGCGTCACTTGAGAATTCTGAACTCAGTGCATCTTCCATTGTTGACCAGTGTGGTTAAAAATCAGTAGAAGCAGCAACAGAGGTGAAGTCCCTAGGCTATGTATGTGATCAGGTAAGGGAAGCCAAAAAGGTTGATATCTCCTATTATTGTTGTTGTTTATATCGCGCCAAGGCTGGAGCAAGAAATTGAATTGAAGTCAGAGCCCTTCATTGGTGCCCAGGCTGTTGAGTCGCAACCGGGATGTTTTTGTGAGCATTGACTGAATGAAATCATGTCTTATCCTGACCATTTGGCTCATAAGCTTGTATTACCCTTCTAGATGTGATGCTGGTATGCTTATATGAGCAAAGTACTTTGGGAACGTCGAGGGTGAAGAGAATGAGATGAAAGGTATCCTGTTGTTGACGTGGTACTGCGGGTGTCTTCAGAGACTATCTTCTGAGAGGCATCTCTTGACCCATCTTCTGAATCCTTGATTGTTATGAGATGCGTCTCAGCCTCGTCAGGGGTTGCAGGCACCTATCAGATTTGACAACGTAGTTAGGAGAAGTGAAGATCCTTGCGGTGTTCTTTTGCAGAGTAGAATACCTCGTCAAGGTAATGACTCTTTGGTTGACCGTCTCTTCTATGTTGGAGAGGTTCTTGATATAAGGGGAGCTTGTGTAGACCTTTAGTCCCCGAGTGTTTTTCACATGATTCTTCGGATGCAGCTGCTGAAGACGATGCTCCAAGTGTTGTCTTTGCGTAGGATGCCAATGCGATGAAAACTGCACCAATTGAGTATCTGAACACTGGAGTTGACTTTGACTTTGACATGAGACGATTCTTGGAGGAAAATGAGACATCTAAGCTTGTTGTCGGATGGATTTGTCGTCATATATGAGTCATTCCGGAGAGCTTGAAGGAAGTAGTGCATCTTTGGCTTAGAAATGATTACCAAGGCTAGAGGTGATGCTGAAAGACTATTCTGAGAGTTGGGGCTTGAAACTGAAGCCCTTGCACATGTGGAGAGAGCATATGTTGATGGTGGTGAACCAGTCTTCAGAAATATTTTCTAAATAGTAAGTTTTGTGGGGTTTTTATGTGTTTCTTAGATACCCGAATTTTTTGTGGTTTTATTTTGGGATTTTGAGTTGGTAGATTTTGAACGGTTTGCAAAGGATTTATCTAGATAAATAAATAATACTTTGTTCAATTAAAATTTTAAGTATGAATGCAAGGTGTTGGTTGGTTGTCAATCAACCAAAATAATACAAGTTCTTACTTCACTAATATAGATTAGAGTATAGTAATAAGAACAAGTTCGTTCCCACAGAGAGGCATGTGATTGTTAATTACTTTCGATTACTTATGTAAACAGGGGGGGGCTTGGTTGTGATTATAACTAAATTATACTAAAGTAAATAGATTAAAACTAATATCATAGATAAAGAACATTGGTTAGAGAGTTCATATTCCATCTTCCAACATGTTATGAACCAAATCATACTCAACATTCATGCACTCTCAATATCAATAACCCTAAAGCATCCTATCGCAAGCTTACTCCGACAAAACTCATATTATCATCAAAGGCGCAAGAGCCACTCTTTGAATCCTTTTCACCGAATAACTTGGCGAAAGAGCCACTCAAGTTTAACCCAATGAAAGCAATGGTCTTTGTGATTTGAGGTTATTCTAAGCAACCCGTCGCAAGAGCTACTCGGATTTAACCTAGGTCACGCTTCTACACATAATCGCATGGCAACATCCCATCGTTAGCAACTATGTTATACTACTTGTAACAAGGGTCTTTTGACAATTCCGGATCTCAAACCCTAGTTTATTTATAGATGTCAATGCATGCTCATCTAATTCGCGACTTAAACGAACAAGCAATCCATCATACATGGCGTTATAAACGGTAGAACATGAGCGATATTGAAGAGATTATGAACATATGAGAATGAGCCATTCAATTGATAAACATGTTTTCCAACTTAGTACTATATCCCTAACCAATAAGAAAGGTTTAGTTCATCATGGATTTCTCAAAATCCATGAAAATTAATTAAGAAAGCAAGTAAGGCAAAACCTAGAAATCGTGATGATCAATCACCACTCCAAGCCCTAGATCCTTTTTCTCCTTGTGTTTTCCCTTCTCCAAAATAAAAGCATAATGATATGAAAACTAACAAGAAATCAATGAATTAGAGTATCCAAATAGTGCAAATAATGCACCTATCATGTGCTGTAATTATTTTAGAGGAATTGCAAAAACAGGAAAATATTACAAAAGGGTGGCGAAGTGCTTAAGTCTTTACAACCTTGTCAGGGGTGCTGGAGTGTTTAAGACTTGGCAGCTTTCAGCTTCGTGCCATGTATAATTACCCCTATTGGCTTATTGGTGTTGACAAGTTTGTAGCATTCACCTAATATAGTTTTAAGGACCAGACTTGAATTTTCTCTATGAGAGGCACTAGTGTCTCCGATTTAGAAAGGGTTGGGTTTCGGTATCTCAGGTGGATGACACATTTCAGAATGATTGGGTTATTGGTTTTAATGTTCTCAGTAGAGATGACTCTATCTATTTAATAAACTTTTGAAAAGGATCATCTTCCTCTTCAAAACATCAAGTCATGGTGGGGTTGGTACTCGTGTCAAGTCCCCAAGAATTGACGGGACGTAAGACATCTAGTTGTAAAGATATTTGTTAATCAAGACTTACTTGTAGGAGAAATCCATGGGTGTATAACATCACCTTTCCTATATGCACTCGTTTAGTGTCCATACCCGTTGCTGGATGATGTTCTGTAGATGAGCAATCTTTAGAGTCCGTTGGCTTGTTGACGCCTACATGTGGGTCCCTTGGTGATGATTTTACAAAGATGCGTCAAGTCTTGACTTGTTGTTGTGGATCCACAGACGTCCCAAAATCATGTCGTAATCTATATTTACATGATTGTTGCTGGTGAATTAGCGGTGAACACTCTCGTCCACAGAATGACGGTGGTAGTGGTCTCTTCTAGACCTTTATAAATGAAAAATTTTGATTACTGCATCCCTGGTTGCTTTATTTGGATGGGAATCTCGTCATCATGTTGAATGTTGATTCTAGAACGCTTAGCTTACTTTACTTAAGGACTTCGTATCTCGTAAGCCTTCTGATGTAGGCGGTGATCCTTCTGAGAAGGAATTAGAAGCTCGTCCGAATTTGAAAATTACTTCTGGAGCGGGAGCGACTCGATCATCAACTTGACAAAGGTATCTCGAATTATCTTTTATTTAATCACAATTTTTTACTCAGTAACTAAATGTTTAATTCGTCTGTTGCAGTCGCGGCTCCCGAATTACTTCGTGTCTGATAATGTAGCGAATGCTACTCCTCGATCTTGTCTTGATGAATATCTTCATGCAGTCTGGGGGGCATGACTCATCAGTGTGACTTGAACATTCATCCATTTAAATTTGGTGCCCATTTGTTCCTGGTGCTTCAGCTGCTTATGTCATGAGTAAAGCTTCCTTTAGAAATCCCTGAATAACGATTCCATGTCTTGTTGACTTTGTCTGCCCTTATTAGATCGCTTCTACATTGGCCTCTCTTTTAGCATGTTGTATTAGACATCCATATGAATCATATTCTATATAAATCATCCCCAAATTCTTTACCAGTAAGCGCTAGTTTCAGTTCTTCCGGAGAGTTATGTAAAAAACGTTTCTGGCGACATTTTTGCAAAACGACCCATATCTTTTCTAAACCATATGCCATGACCCAAAACACTTTTTAATGAATATTTAGGTTGATAATGGACATATTTTATGAACTTTATAATCTATGCTTCAATTTCTTGTGTTTAAGCTATTTTGGCTCATTATCTATAATGTCCTCATTTTTATAGGGAGAATGGACCAAATCAGATAGATGAATTTGTAGGTGAAGAATTGAAGATTACCATGAGATTTTATGTTGGTGATGTGTCTTTTATATCTCAAAATCACAAGCGATCTCTTTCTGATGCGTTGTTGAAGGAAGCACTCCGAGTGGTGTTATCATACAGAACATTTCTATGATTGATATTGTCTATGATGTTTTCAGTAGCACTGCTTGAAAGAGTAGTGTTGTTGTTTTTGGTGAAAACATTTTGAGAAATGGAACACCATAATTAAGAATGGTTATTGAACCTGAATTGAGTTTGATGATTGAACTAGATCTAAGATCCACCATTCCTCTTTTGAGATAATTGAATAATTAAATTTGTATCTGAGAAATTGATCTCCCGTTGTGGTCGCCAATTGTTTGTACCTAAAAAGTGCTCTCAGATAAAACTATGAACTGTAAAAGTACTTTTTAGGTTCAAGGATCAAAATCGTACAAAACAAATCCAAATAAGTAGGATATCTGTATTTGTTCTGCTTCGGTTACAAAGAGAGGAGATGGGTTGATCTTAGGGGAGGGAAGCAAAGAAAGATGAAGGAATTGTGTGTAGAATTATGTGCTGTGGTAGAAAAATATCAAAGATTTTGAGAATGATTTTCTATCTCTTCTCTGTCTGTGGATTGCTTCTTGTTGTACAGTTTTGAAATAAGCTAAGCAGCCTATTTATAATGTGTTGAGACCACACACTTTCCTTGTAAAGTAGTGGTGGTTGTGGGGATATGGAGAAGTGGAGGCTGCAGGAATAACCGTTCACTTTGTCTCTGGGAAGTTTCTGGAAACTTCTTAGACCATGAATCTAATATCTCTTCAACCGCTTGATAGACACATTTATGTCTCTAATTTGTTCCCAATCTTTATAGTGTTGGAACTCAATTTTATACTAATATTGTACTTTTATGTGTTTGTAGTTATTTTTGGAAAAATCGGCTCGAAAAATGTTTAAGGAACCTGGAAAATTACTAAAGGCACCCACCTGAATGGATAAAGTCATCCAGGCTTGGATGAAAGCACCCATCTTCTTATCTTTCAAATAGATTTTGGCGGGAGAACTTTTGTGCTAAAAAGTGAAGTTGTGTTTGACATTTTCGGAAGAGATTTTAGGCTTTAAAAACAAGATATATTATTGCCAAATAAGAAGGGACGTGAACAACTTGGAAACTCGAATTAGGACCAAACGAAATCTCCAACAACAATTGTCGCGAAGAAAAAAAAAAGATATTCTCGGTTATAAAAATACAGGGAAAAAACATAAATCGGGAAAATTGGGATTTCTTTCCTATTTTACCTGATTATCTTTTTATCTTATTCAAAATTGTTTAAACCAGTGCATCACATAATCATTAAGTTGTAAGAAAGAAATATCAGATCGAGAGAAAGAAATAACCGAGAATATTTTCTTTAAAAGAGAGATTTTGGAGGATTTATTAGAAGATTCGAGGGAGATATGCATGTCGAGTATAAATAGAGGAGGTCGGGTAAGCTTAGGGATGGGGGATTGAGCTCAGGAGGCCAACAGAACGAAGAAAAATCACTCCAGGAAAAATTCTTCTACTGCTGCTGAAGAAGAACATGAAGAACAAAAGAAAAGGCAACGGTTCCTTCAACCATGCTGCCACGGTTTCTTCAACCGTTTTGCAACCTTAATTTTTGCTTTGCAACATTTATCTTCAAGCTGCGTTGCAACAATTAATCTGTAAAGTCCAAAAAACGTTGCAGATTCCCTTTTACATTATTTTTAGCTTCTTTTCATCTTTTTAACACTTTTTGAGCCATGTACCAATCTTTTGAGAGTTTTTTGAGCATGATGAGCTAAACCTAATCCCTGGGGCGACTGAGGAAGCTGTTTTGCCAATGAAAAAGTGGTATTTTCTATTTATTTATATTTATGATTATTTGCTTGGATTAAAAATTGATTTAATAATTTTTGTTAAGCAATTGTGATTCTATTGATGTGACATTCTTAGCCTAGGGTTTTTATGTCCCATGCTTATCCTAGGGTTTTGATCTCTCCGCTTTTAGCGCTTCGGCCAATGTTTGTTGCTTGGTGGCTTTGTTGATTTAGCTTCTATAGATGGTGAGTTTTTGACAAGGGATAAAATTATAAAATCGCCCTTCTTCCAAGTTACAGGAAAATAGAAATATATGCACATACTTGTGCACATACTTCTGACTTAACCTCAAAACACAAAATATTATATTCCTCCTTATATTCCGCAGGAGAATTGAGGATACTGTCCCTACAAAAGGCTACAGGCATTCCATGCTAACAATGTAGTCTATTATCTCTATATAATAAGTCTCAAGCTCCTATATAAATTTCCCACTAGTGTAGAGAAACTTGAGTCTTCTCTGAACAACTAAAAACATTTTAAACATGCCTCGTATTCTCCTCAATACTCACAATATTTATGCCATATCGAACTAGTCTCAAGTCGTATAAAAATCCACGGCTGAATTCCTTGAACTTGTATCGAGTGCGTATTGATGTTCTGGTAATATCTACCAAATTCGGGAATAGCTAATGCTTAAACCCCAAAACAACACTTTAGCTTAACGCTTCATTCGCAACAAACTCGTCTCAAATCGCTCATATGAGCTTAAATGTGCTATCATAGCACTTTGATTAAATATAAGCCACAAATAATGTGCCACTCCTCTCGGATGCGCCACAATCAAGAAGAAATGCCATAAAAGACGCATTGAACCTCTCAGCTAGGGTAACCCTAGCCTTCTCTCTTTTCAGTGCCAAGTTAGCACTAGCAATTTGACTTAGCACCACACTGGCACCAATTATCCACATTAGCGCTAAAAGCGCTAACTTTCCTGGCGCTAAACCCTAGCACCTGAGAGGTGCTAACTAACCAAAAACGGTCTTAGCTACTACATTTTAGCCTAATGAGGCCTTAGCCCATGTATTGTCAACTTGGAACCTAAACCCTATCACCAAAGTGCTAACCCTAATTTTAGCAACAAAAGCGCCAACCCTTGGCCGTGATGCTCTTGGCAGCGCCGCCCTTTATCTTGGCGCTAACGCTCTAGTGGCCAACACCCTAGCTTGGATAACGCTCTTGTGGCTGACGCTCTTGCTTGGACAATCTCCTTGCTTGGCTCGCTGACGCCCATGGCTAACGCCCTTGAGGCTAGTGCCCTTGTGCTAACGCCCTTGCGGCTAACCCCTTTGCTAACGCCCTTGATGACTAACGTTCTTTGTGGCTAACGCCCTTGCTTGTGACTAGCGCCCTTGTTGTGGCCGACGCCCCTGGCACTAGCACCCTTGCCCTAGATCCAATACATTTCTAGCAAAACCCAATGCGCTTCTAAGGATAATACATCCTTAGCCATACTTAGAGACTTGGCCACAAGTATATTTGTGTTAAAGCCTCAGTTTTAACTATACAATTGAAGTGCTAACTTCAAACCTCCTTGGTGCTAGCTTCCTAACCCTAGTACAATTAATATTTACTAAAAGTTGTGCATGTTAGTCTTAATCATGAGACATTAGCACACTAGCCTTTATGTTAAGAGAGTTAGCACCTTCTTATTTGCACTAAGTAGCTAGTGTTGACTTTGCTAGTTACTTCCTCAGAAATATGCATTTCTTCTTAATATAGGTCCTACATTGAGTCTTATACGAATTCCAGCAGCTCTCCTTGCCCAAGTATCCCTCTACAACATTTGGCCTCAAAGGCCTCTCATACTTATTATAAGTCGCTTCTAAGATAATACTTAGCCATTAAATATTCCATGTTACTTTCAAGAAAGTACATGGCCATTAAACTTCCCAGACTCGACAATAGTTATTCTGATTATCAATCTAGTGAGTCGCACAAATTTCCTCACTGACTTAGCAAGTCATTTTACTTGACATGACTTAATCAAAACAATAGTGGCTTATAACTCCACTATTTTCACGAGATATCAAATATAACATGGGGGGATTCTCATTGGGTATTGGTCCTGGCGGTCTACGATATCGTGGGTGGTTACACAACCTCCACGAACAAGAAGGTAACAAGAAGTGGGCGGTTACAGAGCAGTTGAGAGGATGGGGAGTAGTGGTCAGACAAGTCTTCCCTACTTTTTTGGGAACCGCCCCACTACAATCTTCACAATCATCAATTCTATACTTCTTCCTAACCTCCTCAACTTACGAGAACATCAGTGTGGCCTCTTCAAACTATAAATATATGATTCACACCTATTGGAAACAAGAAAAAAATAGACAAACACACAACGAGTAGGAAGAAACCAAAACTTACATAATTAGTGATTCCTCTTCGGAGATTCCATCCTTCTTCACACACACACTACTGATATTTCTCAACCTTCTTTGCTTCCTTCCCCTAAGACCTACTCAAATCCTTTCGATCTTTGTAATCGAAGCAGGACGTGATCGGCCATTTCTTGGTTTAGGCTCGTCCTGTTCGAGCTTGATCTCTCGAACCTACTTAAAAGTACCACTTTGCAGTATATTTGTTTTCACCCTAAAACAACTTCATGCCTTTGGTAGCTTTATTATTTTGGTTGACTTTTTCTCCTTTATTATTTTGACACATCTATGTTAGAAGTGTGGCTAGGGATTACTAAAGCTTGTATTCGCTGTTGTCAGAGCTATTGCCTATATGTTACTATTTATTGACATTGACTAATGCCATGACCATGACTATGGCCTATTTGGGGTTTCTCAGTCTTGTGATATTTAATTGTTTGGCATTAATGCCTAACTTTTGTGCAGTGCATACAGAACACCTTCAAGACATTCAACCGTGGAAGTTTGTAATCTTGAAATTATGCATGATGCGACTCTATAATTAGATGGAATGCATCTAATTAGCGCTAATATTCAAATATGGTGTATCCTTTATTCTGAATGTTCGTAATTTTTGTATAATCAGTATATTATGTTTTATACAAGTAGTTTGAATGGATGCACATAAAATAACAAGGTTTTTGTTGCACAAAGCTCTGAAATTTCTCTGGTGCATATATATGCCAAAGATCTACATAGATAGTTTATCCAGGAGCTGAATATGCATTCTCAATTCTCTTGCGGAATGTAAGATAACAGTAATGTTCATAATTTTGATGCTCGTCAGGAACTCGTTTATTATATTTTGGTAGCCAGGCAAGGTAAATTTTACAATTCATGACCTTGTAAAAAAACTCACCATCAAAAATATGTCTACTACAATATACTAAAAGGGCATGCCAATCGGACGAACGAGTTAATAAAAGCGGCCGAAACGCTCGACTACATGGCAACTGAAAATCTACAGAATTTTTTCTGAAAAGTTTTGGACTCTCGGTGTCAGGTCATTTTCACCTAGAAAACAGACTCCAAATCCAGAAATTCTTTTTGCATAAGTTATATCTTTCTCTTAGCTAAATAATAAGGGGTCAACCACGTCATTCCAACTTCGGACGAAAATTATACGGCCATTCCGACAAGAAGACCTTAATATGAATTTTTCTGACGATGAAAAACGCCAAAATTCTTCATGAAATCATTATGGTTTTACACGTTTGGTGGTTTAAGAACTATTATCATGCCAATAAAACAATAAAGTTAACTTACTTGGAGTTGTAACGAGTCGTCGAAAGCCGAGGATACTTCATGATGCAACTCACCACCAAGTCCTTCGCCTTCAGCTCTAGATTCTTCAATTTCTACACTATGGAACGATCCTTCGGGCCTCTTGTTATCCTTATCTTCTTCCCCAGTGCTTTCAACAACGATGATGCTTTTTGATGCCAAGGTATTCATATTGCTAGTCATCTGAGAACACTGGTTGTTTATAAGAGTCAGAATTCATCAAATTCGACAAGCGTAAGATTCTTCAACTAAGAAATTTCCAAAATAAGATTTACTTACAACATAAGGTGCTGACATACCAAGGACAACTGGGAAACCAAACTTGAAGGGCTGAGCATCCAAGTTACCTAAATTAGTTACGCCCCCAGACTGTACGAAGATGTTTGTCAAGAAAAAGTATGGATGTACTTCATACAGAAAAGAAGAATAAAAGGAAATACAGGAGGCTTACTTTCTTATGAGGACGGTCTCCACTTCTAGGCATAATTACTCGTGGTCTCTTTTCCCCGGACTGGGGAATAGCGTCCGCCGTAATATCAAACACAGAGCATTCTGAGCGCCACAACTGCAAGAAATTTTTTTAACACTTAATTACTGAATAAATGATACTAATTAAATGAAGAATGATCTGAGATACCTTTATTAAGTTGGTGATCGAGTCACGCCTTGCTCCAGAGGTAATCTTCAAATTTGGTCGAGCTACTAACTCCTCCTCAGAAGGCTCACCGCGTACATCATAAGGCTCACTCGACATGAATTTCTTGAGGAGAGTAAGTTATGCGTTCCAGAAATCAGCATATTCATCAGTGACACATCATTTTCTATTGGCCTAGAAAAAAAGAATACTTTAGCCTGAAATGCTAAAGGCACCATCAGATCGCTGAAGCATGTTTATAGAAGGCGCCTTGGTACGGAAATAAGGAGTGGACTAATCAAATCCCGTTTTTCGAGACACTCTATCGATATTATACTCTGAATGATGTAATTATCAGAGCAAACAACGAGAATATATCCTGGAGTACAACTATTCATAAACGTGGCCTCACCAACTGTAGAATGTTACTCTCACCAATTGGACCAGAGCGCAGAACAACATCAGGTTTCTCATTAAAATTCTCCAGCGAAATTATATGCGGAAGCCTCGAACCCCAAGTTCTGAAGTTCACTTTCTTCTCATTGTCCATTAAACTAATAAGACTAACATAAGAGAGTTTCTTTCCACTCCAAAAAATTATTCTGGCATACTCTACCAGAGCGCAGAACAATATCAGGTTTCTCAGCAAAAGTCTCTGGCGGAATCACATGCGGAAGCCTCGAACCCCAAGGTCCGAATTTCACTTTTTACTTATTGTCTATTAAACTAATAAGACTAACATAAAAGAGTTTCTTTCCACTCCAAAAAAGTATTCTAGCATACTTTATTCCTGCACTCATATAAGAAGGCCGAGCCTTTGGCGCATATTCAGGAAAATGTTCTCATAGCCAAGCTTGCATAAACATAGCAGGGATAAAAGACTCTACCTTGGCATGATCATTGGAAATCCTCATCGAATGAAAGTATCCAAATGAGAGTACAAGGAACCCAGAAACAAAGTACCAAGAGGAAGAATCTTTCCGCCAGGAACCCCAACATCAATAGAAACAAGTGGAGGCTTCAATTGAACTCCACGAGAATCTTCGAATACGTCCCTAGAGAGCCAGAATACAAGAAATGCAGCAATGCATAGAGGATGATCAATAACGAGGCCGTCAACACTTTTGCTACCGTTCCACCAGTGGTCAACCCAAGCCGAATAATTTTTTCCATTGGAACGATGGGAATTCCGTAGATCCTCTTTTTCCGAAGGATGACGCCATATTTCTTCTCCTAATCTGACCATTCGACATGAATGCTACCAACGAATGGAAGCCGTAACAAGACCGCCACATCCTCCACAGTGATTGTTAACTCACCCCAAGTGCATGCTGCTGAATGGGTTGGACCGCACTAACGAGATATAAATGCAAGCAGATCTTTCGTGTCTTTATTAATTCTCAAAGTCTCAGGTACTCGCATAGCATGGAATATCTTAGCATTTTCTAAAACCAGCTTCACCTTAGGATTATTCAGCATAACGTTAACTCATCTTTTCCATTAAGATAGGGGAGTTTGGGGCATCTCGAAATCAACAAATGAAGTCCTGTATTCTTCTCTCTGCAAACTGCACCTGACAAGAGCCTTTGGATAAATATTATGAGGTTGGGGGGATCTATTTTTTTTTCGGGGTAAAACTACCAATATAATTAGGATGAGCAGCCTCTTCGTCAGCACCCTCAAAGAATTGGTAATAGATTCTAGGCACATCATCTAGAGAAACGACATCAGAACTTTTGCTTATGTCACGACTAGAAGCTATAACAACATTATCTTCAAGATCGTTAGACATCTACAATGGGTTCGAACGATATTTACGTCAACAACTGGATAATCATGCACAAGGTTTGGTTCTATTTTATGTATATATAGTACTGATATGCAAATACATGCTTATATATAGAAATTAAAACCAGTATCAAGAAAAGTTGTTATAAAGCCTAGCGTACCTGGTTGAGCTCAACAATGCTACAATGACGCCAATGATACATTAAGATAATTTTTGGTTTCGTCACAGGTCCATGCTTCCAAGAATTCGAGAGGACATGGGAAATCATAAAAGTTGGGGTCTTCCTTCGTTGTCGTTGAAGTACTGGGACTGGGGTGAGTATCTGAATTGAAGTTGAATCTATCGTTTTCGTCTAGGCTATTGATATGCAACAAGGTTTCTTTAGATGGAGACACAGTGACGCATCCCTTCAACAAGTATGATAGAGGATGGATCTGGCTCTGAGAAAGGATGGCTCTAGCTCTGATTGTTGATGTGTCCCTGAGGGACAAGTATTAGAGTGGGGAAAGTAACTCGAGGCTCCTAGAGGCTCCTCCATTAGCTTGGATCTTTCTCAAGTAAGATTCTTCTCTTTATGAACATGATAGAACATGTAAATTCTTCAAACTTCTCATGTAAGCATAGCCGTACTCCAATTTGCTAAAACTTTATGGATTTTCGTCATCAGAAAATTTCAGAAGTATAGTGCTTGAGAAAAACGTTATAGAATCTTCATATGACCTCTGTTTTGGATGATTGACCCATCTATCATTATTAGAAAACAATTTTCTATATCCTGGAAAGAAGAAATCCAGGTTTTGACTCGTTTGGGGCGTCAAAACGACTGAAAAGTAGAACTCATGAAGTATCCAGGAAAACCCTGACAGTTTTCAGACTCGACTCCGCTAGCCGTTTTGGCCATAACTCTTAGCTCGCTTGTCCAATTGATGCGCCCTTTTAACACATTTTATTAGGCACCAATACGAAACTTTTGAAATAAGAACCATTTCCATATTCATCATCAATTGTTGTCATATAGAGTTTCCGAGAGGTAGTGAAAACGGTTTCTAACGCGGTTTTTGCGAAACATCTTGTAATTTGTTGAGCTTATGAAATACCTCAAATATCACTCTATAATGAATACATATGACGTTTGTGAATATTTATAGTAGGTTTTGTAGTTCATGCTTAAGAATTTCATGTTTGAGATGTTCTATCCTAGTATGCCTGGATCCTCTCTACTTTTAGGGGCAGAATGACCAAAATCAGAAAGCTTGTTAGAGAAGGAACAAGAGTTACCGTTGACTTTGATGTGGATAGTGTACTTCCCCACTCTTAAAACCATATGAGAGATCCCCTTCGCTTATTTATTTAGGGTGATGCTTCTACTGACATTGATGTGCAGAATGGTAGTGTAGTAGGGAATGTGCTAGTTGAGTATCCTAATGTGGGTATTATCGTTGATTCCTCTTAAGTAGGACCTTCCCCGGGTACTCACGTGATGGGGGGGTTTCACCACTCCATCGGTTAATGCTGATTTGTAATGATCCATATCCCTCAGAGTAAGATCTGAATCGTACTCGAAATGGGAAGATGATATAGATGAAGCCGAGAATTATGATCTTGGCATTGCATGGATTTGTCGTCATCTAGGATCTGCATGGGAGTGTGAATTAGGTAGCGTCTTGCTGAAGGGACTGGTACCAGTGTGAAAGGGACTGGTACCGAGTGAAAGGATTCTTTCCAGAATGAAATGGATTGGTACCTGAGTGAAGGGACTTCTACCAGAATAAAATGGACTGGTACCTCAGTGAAGGGACTCGTATAATAATAAAATGGACTAGTACCTGAGTGAAGGGACTCGTACCAGAATAAAAGGGTTTCCACGTGAAAAGGAAAATTTAAGAATGTGATAGCTAGCTGTGGCTTTTGTTGTTGTAGTAGAGTTTTGTCTGGGACGTGGAGCCTAGATTGTCTTTTGGATGGTGCTGAGGTTGAGGCTGGATCTTGGGTTGAGTTGATGGTGACCGTTCGATTTGTGACGTTTGCTGAGATGAATCCTTCCTATTGACCCCTTTGTTCTAACAGGACCTCATGGATGATTGGATGTTGTAGTACATACTGACCAGACGACTTCTCCAACATATTTCTCTGACTTTTGGACCTTAAATCGGCATGTGTAGACCCCAGGATATTTTTCGTTCATCTGGAACAATATTTTCAGATATGAACATATTTATCCCCTATTATAGAGGGAGGATAACGAGAGAGATATCCCCCTGGTGAAATGATCTTTTGGATAGCGAGAGGTTAAAAGGTTGGTGCTGATAAAATGAGACTGGTCCCTCTTTGTCATTAAATTGTAGAAGTCTTTCCAGGTCTTCATGGACGACAGGGTTGGATAGTTGGCTCCCTGATTGTCCTCTTTGAATGCAGATCTCTTTATCATCTTGAATATTGATTATGGTACTGTTGGCGTTGGTAGGCTTGGAATCATGGTTTGCTGCAACTGGTGACGGATCTATTATAGGAAGAATTGTTTTATTAGAGTCTTGAGTAAAGTGAGTACCTCTCTTGAGTGGTAGCTATGTCTTTCTGTTTTCTGGCAGGAACTTTTTGTTTTTGCATCTGATCGGCCATGTTGAGTGCCTCTTGGGCATTCCTGGTTTTTTCAACCGTCGTACAATGAGAAAAGATGAGTAACCTCATGACAAAAGATAGTTTTGAATTTCTAGCGGGTAAGAAGGACAATGTTGATGGATCGAGGATGAGTCATTCGTGTCATGATTTCGCAGGAGTTTCTCTAGATCTTCATGGATAACATAATCAAGTTGTTGGTGCTTTCGTGGTGGGCGGTCAGGAATGATATGAACTTCATCGTTCATTTGAGTCTTTGACGTGCCGGCGTCAGTGGATGTTGTGAGGTTGTTCCTGGTTCGCTTCGTTAGGCGATGGCGTTGTTCCGAGGAGAGTCGCTCCGTCGGGGTCTTGAGACAAGCAAGTACCTCTTTATGAGTAGTGGCCATGTCCATCTATGTTCTGGCAAGAACCTCTTGCCTCTTCATCATATCAACTATGTTGGGCGTAGTTTGGGTTTTCACGGTGTCTTCAGCAGTTTTGTTACCGAGAAGAGGTATAGTAGTATTGGGAGTAATATTGGTACGAGGAGGGTTGGTAGTGGAAGGGGTGTTTCAGAATCGCCACCACTAGCACTACCAGAACCGCAATAGGAGTTGTAACCACTCCAGGCCTAAGATCCACCATTTTTAATAACTGAAAAATTGGCTTTTGTAATTGAGAGGTTGATCTCTCGCTGTGGTCGCCAATTGTTTTAGGGTGAAAAAAAATATACGGTAAAACCGTACTTTTAAGTAGGTTCGAAAGATGAAAATCGAACAGGACGAGCCTAAACCAAGAAATGGTCATTCACGTCCTGCTTCAATCATAAAGGTGGAGAAGATTGAGGTAGTTCTTAGGGGAGGGAAGCAAAGAAGGTTGAGAAATATCAGTGTGATGGGTAGTGTGAAGAAGAAAGGATTCTCTGTGATGAATCATTATTTATGTATAGACTAATTATCTTGTTGTTTCTCTTGTTTTGAATAGATGAGAATCATATATTTATAGTTCAAAGGAGACACATTGATTTCTCATAAGTCGTGGAAGTTAGGGAGAGATGGAGAAGTGATGATTATGGATATTGTAGTGGGGTGGTGCCCGGAAAGTAGGGAAGACCTGTCTGACCACTATTACTCATCCTCTCAACTGCTCTGTAACCGTCCCACTACTTGTTACCTTCTTGTTCGTGGGTGTGGTGCCACCACCCACGATTATCGTAGACCGCCAGACCAATACCCTAATGAGAATCCCCCCCATGTGTTGTATTTGATATCTCGTGGAAATAGTGGAGTCATAAGCCACTATTATTTTGATTAAGTCAAGTCAAGTTAAATGACTTGCTAAGTCAGTGAGGCAAGTTGTGCGACTCACTAGATTGATAATCAGACTTACTAGTCGAGTCTGGAAAGTTCAATGGTCATGTACTTGCTTGGGAGTAACATGGCATATTTAATAACTAAGTATTAGTTTAGAAGTGACTTCGTATATGTCTGAGAGGCATTTGAAGCCAAATGTTGTAGAGGGCTTCTTAAGCAAGGAGACCTATTTGAATTCATATAAGATTTGATATTTGACCAAATGTTGAGAAGAAGGATGTATTCCTTGGGGACATAGCTAGCAAAGCTAGTACTAGCTACTTAACACAAATAGTAATGTGCTAACTCTCTTTTAAAAAAAGCTAATGTGATATCCTTTCAGGAGTAAGGCCAACATGCGTAGCTTCTAGCAAATACTCCATTTGTTTCTATAAAGTGTTACTATCACTTTTTCATTTAGCCTAAAAATAGGTCAAATTGAAAAAGTGATAGTAACACTTTTCTAGAAACGGAGGGAGTATTAATTATGGTAGAGATAGGAAGCTAGTGTCAAGAAGGTTTGAAGTTAGAACTTCAATTAGATAGTATAGTCAGCATTAGAGTGTTGGTGACAATGCGCTTGTGACTAAGTTTCTAAGCGTGAATGCGTTAGGCCAAGAAACATGCTAGAACATGAGAGGCGCTCGAGCTAGGGACGCATCAGGATGAAGGAGCTATGGACGTGCTCGAGATAGAGGCGCTACGGCCAAGCGACGTGCTGGAGCCAAGGGAGGCGTGCTCGAGCTAGCAGGGACGCATTGGAGACAAGAGGGTGTTCCCGAGATTAGGGACGCGCTAGGTGAATCCAGGACGTGATCGATCTTAGGATGGGATAGAGACGCACTAGAAAAGGAAAGCGCTCTCAGGGACGCGCTAGCCTTAGGGACCTGCCCGGATTTGAGGAGCTTCAGACAGGGGCGTGCCAGGCAAGGGTGCTAAGTAAAAGGAGCGTTATCTAAGGCCTTATCAGGATAAGATGTGCTAGCTAAGGGTATGAAAAGCTAGTTGGTGCTTATTACGTACTAGGGTTACTGCTAGGAAAGTTAACGGTTTTAGTGCTTTGGTGGCGAACTAGCGCCAATGTGGTGCTAAGCCAAATAACGGGTGCTAGCCCGGCGTTAATAAGAGAAAAGGCTAGGGTTAGCCTAGTTTAAATACACAATACGTCTTTTAAGGCATTGCTCCCTGTTTGTGGCACGTCTAAGAGGAGTGGCGCATAATTCGTGGCTTATATTTAAGAAAAATGCTAAAATTGCATATTTGAGCTCAGAAGAGCAATTTGAGAAGCAACGTTGTGAATGAAGCATTAAGCTAAAGTTTATTTTTGGGTTTAAGCATTAGATATTTCCGAATTTGATATATGTTAATAGAACATTGACGCGCACTCGAGACGAGTTCAAGGGATTTAGCCGTGGAATTCTATGCGAATTGAAACTAGTTCGATATGACATAAATATTGTGAGTATTGAGGGGCTGCGAGAACATTTTAATGTTTTTGCAACCCATCTAGGAGCTTGAAACTTATTATGTAGAGATTATAGACTACATCATTAGCATGGAGTGCTTGTAGCCTTTTGTAGAGACTGTATCCTTAATGCGTCTGCGGAATTTAAGTAGGAATACAATATTTTGTGCGGATATTTTTATGTTCCTGCAACTAGGCAGAAGGGCGATTTAAAATTATGACCCTTGTCAAAAACTCACTATCTATAAGGGTCTACTCTATTTATGGAGCAATGGCCCCGTGCTGCACACGAGTCAATTTATGTCCATCTATCATCCTACAGGTATTGTTATATCAATTATTGTTCCTTCAGTGATTGACCGACATTATTGGAGCGTTATCAAAGTAAAATTCATGTTAATATCTAACAACTAAGCTTGTTGATTTATTTTTCTTACGTTAGTAAAAAAATCACCATCTAGTGCTTACCACGAAACATTATTGTTCTGCGCTAAGCGGGGGACTTAATGTTGATGGTGGATTTTTGACAAGGGAGAAAATTATAATATTTCCTTTGCTCATGTATAAACGTTCTAACCAGAATCAAAATTATGGATATGTACTTTTATCTTACATACCGCAAGAGAATTGAGAATGCATATTCATCTCAGGGCTACGTTATCCATGCAGCTCTTTTTATATATGTATGCGCCTCCAAAATTTCAGGGCTTTACCTGGCTAAACCCTCGTTATTTCATGTGCATCCATACAAACTATCTGCATTAGTCAGAAAATATTGATTAAACAAAATTGCGAACATTCAGAATGAATGTTATGCCATTTCTGAATAAAAACGCTAATTAGATGCATAACATCTAAATGCAGAGTCGCATCGAACATCATCTCAAGTCACAAACTTCCACGGTTGAATTCCTTGAATATGTTTTGTATGTGCTGTATAAAAGCCAAGCATGATGCCAACATTAAATCTCATGCAACTGAAAAGCCCTAGAAATCCCTAACCATGCTCTTAGCACTAGCCCATACGCCAAACAACATCGGCCAACACTTAGCACCAGCGCTAGCGCTACCACTAGTAGAGCTAGCACCCCTTCTTACCTTTTCCTTGTACGCGTCAATGCTTCTGTGCGCCATCTTCGCCTTGCCTGCTCTTTCTAGCGTCATCCTTCGTTGCTAGTGCCACCACCTAGGCCACGGCCACGACACTAGCATGTGCTAACAAGACCTCAATCGCGCCTATAGCATTCTCATGCGCCGTTGTTGCTAGAACAAATTGCATGTTGCAAATATGACACAAATATTCCATTGCTATGCTGAGTTGGCATAAAACTTATTGGTAGCATTATCCTATGAAAAATTCCCAAGTTAATCACGTGATTTGAGTCCATCACTCCTCTAACTCCTACGAGAAATTAAAACATTTTACACATGAGGATTCTTCAAGGGGTTTTCGTCTGGTGGTTATAGAAATATGCGGCGTAGCAAAACCCCATGATGAGAAAGTTACAAAGTAGTGATGACGGTTGTGGCAGTTAAGAGATGATGGAGTAATGGTTTCCAAAAACTTCTCAAACATAATGGGTGTAACTACACCATTATCTCCTCAATCTCCATCTCTCCACCTCCTCACTACCTCCACTATTTACGAGGAAAAGTGTGTATTCCCAACTACTATAAATAGGCTACTTAGCCTATTCAAAAAACAGAACAAGTTGATCATTCTCACAAGCTCTGTTATTCTCGATAGTTCACACCTTCATACACAATTCAATACCACTACGATTTCCTCAACTTTCTATGCTTCCCTCCCTTAAGATCAACCCATCTTCTTCTCCTTGCGACCGAAGCAGGATAGAACGACTACTTTCGTGGTTTAGGCTTGTCATGTACGATTATGATTTCCGAATCTAAAGAAAGTACTTCTACAGTACGTTATTTTGCCTAGGAGCAATTTTTAGGTACTAACACCGTTAATTTTTTTTGGCACAATACAACTATATGTTGGTGGTTGGTGGAAGCCAATAACATAACAGTTAGCTTACTTCACTTAGCACTATAAGCATTCTTTCTTTACATCCATAATGTCTTGCCTATTAGTTAATTTAGATTTAGTAGACTGTATGATATCATGTGGCTATCCAGTAGAGTCATTTGTTATAACTATGTCTAGTCTTGATTCTGTTAGATAACAAAAAATGTCCCAGAATCATTTGTTATAACTATGTCTAGCCTTGGTTTAGATCTTGCTCAGTGCAGTTCCTGGCAGAGATGTCTTTAGTTTTGATGAAGTTACGACTGATGCCATTTGCATGTTATAACCTGGTTGTGAACAACGTCTACAAATTCAATCATGAGATATATTCTTGAGCTTTGTTGTTTGAGTTTTTTTTAGTTTTGAAGTGGTTTCGCCATATGATATTACTCGTTTGCTGATAAAAAAAAAGAAATCCATTGGATTATTCGCATCCAATTCGTCCATCCCTGCATCCATTGGATACTGGATTGGATGTGGATGAAAAAATTGATATCCGTAATGAATTAGATTGGATATGGATGAGGTGAAAACCGGACCATACCGGTCCATGCTCACCCCTAGCAGTAGTCGAGTACCGGTTGTCCACCCTTAAAGCTTTTTTATGTCAATGATTTTGTTTTTCATCCTAGGCTTGTGAATGGGCTCTTATGTTACTAGTTTTATGAGTTAGTTTTTAGAACACAGTTTTGTAGGGGTTTTTTTTCACTTCTAAGGGCTCTTTGGTTTATTCTCAATTCAGAATACTGTGATAGGGGATGTCTTAGTACATGAGGAATGACTAACTTACACGTCTCCTATTAAAATCATTTTACTATCATTTCCAAAATACAAAATCTAATTAGCTTCAAAATGATTAAAATTCCTTTTATTTTAGGCATTGTGTTAGCTAATAGGGGTAGAACCGTATGTGTCCATTGGAGAACACATAATTAAAAGCGTCTAGGTTACCCACGAATAGTGGTGGTGGAAAGCTAGGAGTCAAATCCCTTAAAGTCCGTTTTTTTCTTCTAAATGCACCACGTTTCTCTAGAGTATCATGGAATCCTAAAAGACCTAAACTAGGAAATAAGGTTTATAAACATGCTTTCGTAGGTTTTTACTTACAAATTTTTAATTCTTGACACTTTTGAAATTATAGAATCTGTAGACGTATAGTTTTTTGAGAATTCATAAATTCAAACCCCAAAAAACCCATTGTTACCTAGTCTAGCACCTGTGGAGACTAATAACAATGATGAACATTCTTCTCCTACTTAAGACATAGAAGATAATTCAGTACCTATTGAAGATATCGAACTTAGAAGGAGTAAGAGAGCAAGAATAGAGAAAAACTGTGGTCCAAAATTTATAACATATCTCGTAGAAGGTAGTGAAATTATTAGTATGACTAAGTATGTTATGCATGTTTATGATGAGGCTATGAGTTCCAGAGATGCTATTTTCTGGAAAGAATCTATCAATGATGAGAAGCATTCACTTTTATCTAACGGTACTTGGATAATTTGTAATTTACCTCCTAACGCCAAGCCTATAGTTTGTAAATGGATATTCAAGATAAATTTGAATATCGATGGATCCATTGATAAGTTTAAATCCACATTAGTTACTAAGGGTTATAAACAGAGACATGTAATTGATTACTTTGATACATATGCTCATGTTGTTCGCATCTCATCTATTTGTTGTTTAATCGCACTTGCGTCTATTCACAAGTGAATTATATATCAAATGGATGTCAAAACTGATTTTCTAAATGGTGAATTATAAGAAGAGATATATATTGGACAACCTAAAGGTTTCATATTACCAATCCAAGAAAAGAAGGTTTGCAAGTTGGTAAGTCTTTTATGGTTTGAAACAAGCTCCCATGCAATGGCATGAGAAGTTTGACAAAATAGCTTTGTCATATGGTTTTGTTGTTAATGATGCTGATAAATGTATCTATAATAATCATGATAATTCTGGATGTGTAATTCTCTATTTGTATGTTGATGATATGCTTATTTTTGAATGTGACATATCTCGTGTGGAAGAAACAAAAAAGTTTCGTAGTTCTAAATTTGATATGAATGACTTAACAGAGGTTGATGTGATCTTAGTAATTAAAATCCTAAGAAAGGGATTTGAATTGGCTTTAACCCAATCTCATTACATTGAGAAATTTATCAAGAAGTATGCTCATTTTGATGACAAACCAGTCACGACTCCTTTAGAACCTAAGATCAAGTTAATAAAGAATACTAGACGCACTCATGCACCACTTGAGTATTCTATTATTATTGGGAGTCTTATGTATGTTATGCATTGCAAAAGAACATACATGCCGAATCCGCGAGAGTGCTATATCGTTTCTCAAGTAACCCAGGAGTTGAACACTGGAGAGAAGTTCAAGAGTGTTGGATTACTTGAAAGGAACCATTAAATAAGGTTTGCATTACCAAGGCTATCCCATTATATTAGAAGGATACAATGATGCTACCTGAAACAATGTAGAATCCAAGTCCAAGTCTACTAGTGGATGAATATTTATATTAGTAGGTGATGTTGTGTCTTGGAGTTCCAAGAAACAGACTTGTATTTATGATTCAACAATATTGTCAGAATTGATTGCGTTAGTCGAGGCATGTAAGGAGGAGGAATGGCTTAGAAACTTAGTTTTTGAAATCCCACTTCTGAGGAAGCCATCTCCGGCAGTCTTGATTAATTGTGATAATCAAACTACAGTCTACAACGTCTCTAACAATACTTATAATGGAGATTCTAGACATGTAATTTTTAGATAAGATAGTTACTCAATAGAGGAGTAGTTGCAGTTAACTATACTCAAACAAGTAAAAACTTGGCAGACCCATTTACGAAGAGTCTACCAAAGGTAGTGGTTTCAATAAAATGTAAGGAAATGGTACTAAGGTCTATGAAGGAAGGTTGATCCCCGTATCAAAAACCAACTTATATTTTGGAAAGGATAAACAAGGTTCAACGGGTACCAACAAGTTATGGAAGTGATTATGGTGCACTAAGTTAAAACTTCACTTTTTCATATTAATTAATATTGTGTTTCTCCAAGAAAAAGGATGGATGTAAATCCTTAATAAGTCTATACTTTCTTAACAGATGTATCGCACAAACATTTAAAGAGACTTACCTATATGAGTATGGAAATCAGGTTGTTTCATAAGAGAAGAAGACCATTATCTGAAGAAGACTCATAAATCCAGGATTTGAGAACATGGCCATTAACGTGCTAGCTACAGAATACACTATTCTCTAAAATTAATATGCGTGGAGATTCTGGTTTTATCACAAGGGGCACTTTGTTCAAGACTATTTTCACCATAGAACCTCGATAAGGCTTTGAATTTCTTACACTATGTTGTCTTGATTCCACTCGGGTACGTAGGCAGTCACTTGATTGTTGTATCCACTTCAGTTTTATAAGTTTTTTATTTTATTTCATGTTTTTTATTAATTGTATATAGGGGAAGATTGGTTGATATTTTTAACATTATAGAAAATAAATGTTTTGTGCATTTTGTTTGCCGCTACGAAAAGGGTTTCGAGATTCAAATTTTAGTTTGAATATGAATAGGCATAATGGTTCAAATGGATGTCTATTGGAGATAAAAAGGCATCTCCAATGGGTGTGATGGTTCACATAAGAAACAACCATCCCATTGGACACCATATGTATCTATTGGAGATAAAGAGGCATCTCCAATGAATGTGATGGTTCAAATAAGATACAACTATTCACATTGGACACCATATGTGCCTATTGGAAATGAAGAGACATCTCCAATATATATGAAATAAATAGTGGTGATTGTTTCTCTTGAAAACACATCAAAACTTATTTTTTTCTTATTTCCTAATAGCATCATCAGAAACCTTAAAACAGTGTGTTCTTGGTCGGGTCAAGGATGTACAATCTTCGAATTCCGATTACGGTGTTAGGGCATCATTGAATCATGAAGGCATAATTCGTAGACCTGTTGTATTCGCCAATTATATTGTGAAAGGTAGAATTATTTTCTAAAAGAATCGAAAGATCCTTGAAGTCAGGGGTACACTATTCCTTGTTTGGTTTTTCATCATCTATTTTTTAACCCAATTTTCCAACAGTTCTTACTTACTCTAACTTATTGGTTCTTTGTGAATTAGTGAATAACATGCTATTTCAATGCATTCTCCTAGATATAAAACTACTAATACAGAAGATAATGTCAAAGTAATAGTGTTGGATTTGAATTTATAGAGAAAATAACTATGCAAGCTTCTAACCAAGCTATCAGAATTCCTAGATATTAGCAGTAGAAAGTTGTCATCTCCGACCTACAGTTCATTTATCTTTCTTTTACATGTGTCATTGTATAATTGATTAAGAATATTTTCATATATGTTTTTGAAATAAATTTAATTTGTAGAAGTGTGACCAGGAAAGGAAAACATCTTCTTATTAATTAAAGTACTTCTAGAATAAAAGGATCACAAAGAAGATGTCCACACAAATAGTTGCCACATCATCTTTTCATTGATGTGCTAGAGATGATTTTTTATAAAAATTATTATGTATCTTTAGTGTTTTTTTATTTTATTAGGTTAACCTGACTGATGATGGAATTGCATATGAACTCTTTAGAAAAAAGATTTAGGTTCTAATTAAATTTTATAACTATTTTGTTTAATAAAAAAATTTGAGGATATGTTGCAGTGTATAATGCCAATAGAAATTTTAAGTTGTCCTTAAAATTCTAAAAAATATTTAAAAATAAATTTCATTTAATTAAATTAAAAATACTTATATAATACTTAAATAATAGTGGAATGCATTTAGATGCACTCAAAAATTCAATTTTCTTAATGAATAATAATAATATTATCGATTTTCGAAATAATAAAATATTTTTTTTCTTTGATATGATTTGGTTTTTATTATGATGACACAAAAAAAAAGAGTTAAGCTTGCTTACATAAACCCCAAAACCCTTTAATGTCCACTCTCGTTTGAGTATCTAACAAAGTCGTTGGATACGCGCAGGAGTGACTAGACAACTACCCACATTACAAAATACAAATCACACAACTTGATGATCAAATTAACCAAATAATAAACATACTGTTGTGATCGGTTGATAATAGGAGATCACATTTTTCTTCAATAATCAAGGGCATTTTGGTCCTCCTTTTTTTGTCCTCTTGAGGTCATAACAAGCGCAGACAAATCTATACCCAGAAGTACCTGGGGGCACGCACTTACATGCCTTGCAGCAACTCATGCAACCTGCCATGCAAAAATCGAAACGGTGCTTCGTCTTACTGCACCTGTATGCGCATCTCCCGTAGCATTCTGTTGGTGACAGCCATTGTAATTTGTTAAGTGCCTGGGACCAATTAAAAAGGACAAAAGAGCAAAAATATGTGCATAATTAACGATAACTTACGGTTTCACGGTTCCTGGTCCGTATTCTCTCTGATTATTTTTTGAAAGGAAATTCACAATAAGAAAAAGGGTAAGCTAATTACAGTCAGAAACTTGAATTAAAGAACAAAAAATAAAAATAAAAAATAAATAGGGGGAGAGAGATGGAGAACACACCTTTAGTCCTTTGGCTGAAACCTGCAAAGAAGTCATTAAAACAAGGGATTAACACTTAAGAAAGTGATTATTTTTGGATGAAACATCAAAGAAGTCATTAAATGTGGCGATTGGCAAAGACATTATATTGAGAAAGCAAAGCTAGCTACTTCTTTTTCTTCCCCCTAACTCGCGTCAATACGGTACTTAGTAGATCAGATGTAGACCTGTAATTTAAGAACAGTTATAAAGTATGGTGGATTGTTTATACCTGAGTGGATTCGAGCATGGAGACGACAAACAAAGCCAAAAGCAAGAGAGCAACAAGCTTCACCATGTTGCTGATTGCCATTTCAAGATGATAAAAGTTATACAGAAGAAATGTTAGAAATGCAAAACTAAATAAGTTAGAAAAAGCTGTTTTTGTTTTGGAGTATGAAAATAAACAAACACTCAGTAATATTTATAGATGTTTTGCTAAGTCTCCCATGAGATTAATTCTGTCTTGAGGGTTCTTCACAGGAAAGATTATATTTGATTTATTATATGTAGAAAATACAGAATAAACGTTGATATATTTATTATTTCTATAGAAAACCGAGGTTGATTATTTTGTTTTTATTTTTATTTTCTCATAACAGATACAATTCTAGTGCACTTTCATTTTGAAATACACACACTGAGTGATATTCACAGTGAAATATTTCTATTTCACCAGAAACATAACTTGTATCTAATATCGTATGGTTTTTATTTTTGATGTGTAGTAAATGTCTACACTGCCACAATTTGTACCGTGCCAAATATGTATAATTACAAATGTGTCATGCCCTGTAAGACTGTCTTCGGAAACCGTTAACATCAAAAAATTTATAGATTAAAAATAAAATATGTGTACCGGTAAAATTGTGTTTAAAAATATCTTAGCAGCAAAAAAATTTATAGATTAAAAATAAAATAGAATAAAATAAAAACTCTTAACTGGGGAATATTTTTATAAATTGAGGATACTTAAAAAAAAACATTATGAAGTAATTTGAATAGCGTCATACGATAATCGCATAGGTAAATTCACAATTAACATTGAATAGCGTCACACGACAATGCCGACTGTGGTCAACTCATAGTAACATTTCAATACCGACAGTCGGTATTATATTCAACCAACAAACAATACCGACTACAACAGTCGGTATTGCCTTCATCCACAAACCAATACCGACAATAACAGTCGGTATTGCATTCAAAATTCTATAAGTGCCCACTGTAACCCTGTAAACCTAAATTTGACCTAATTTTTAATTCTAAACCTAAAAAATTCAATCATAACACTATGAAAATTAAATTGATGAAATGACGATGAAATGAAGAAGTTATGGGAGGAGAGAGAGGAGAAAAAGGGGGAGGAGTGGAGTCGGTATTGAATTGTTGAAATGAAGGGGATATCAAATTTATGTTTAATATGTTTTTTATTTTTTTTATTAGTGTAAAGGGCTTATGAATATTTTATCATAAAAAAAACCCTTTTAACCAAAATCCAACCCCATATAACCGTGAGAATCCTTCAATATGTGACTGGATAAACTAATTTTTAATTCCGACTGTGATTTTAGCTCCAGCTAGGATACGTATATACGTGGATGCTCCTTTAAGTTATGGACATTTCTACCTCCAACCATAGGAGTTTCCCTAACTAAACCAAAGTCAAAAATTACATCGCAGATTTTCAGATTTCTTTTTAAAAAGAGTAGCATTGAAGCTCCTGTAATTGAGACTTGAGAGAAATCAACTATCGGAGAAGTCGGAAAATCATGGGATATAATATATGTTCTACGTTACATCTCAGATTTCACACTGTTTTTGCAAAGACTACCGTACGTTGAAGCTGTAATCGAGACTTAAAAGAAGGGATAATTGGAAAAATACCCAAAAAATGCATACCACGTTGGGAAAATGCCCCGCAAAATTAAAATTCTGGGAAAATACCCCACCGTTACTTGTTCCATCCAAATGGTGTTAAGTAGTCAAACTAGGCACACATGTGTGTTCACACATGTGGGATTTTAGACAAAATTACCCTTTTTTCATGATTTCGACACGTGGCAGCCTCAATGAATGAATGGTGTGTATTAAAGTTGTGTAAATATACCCAAATCTTTTATAGAAATGCCTAACATTTCCTCTAAGTTCACAGGATTTTGACACGTGGCAGTTTGACTGAATCAGGATTTTAACGCGCGACAGTTTGACTGAGTCAGGATTTTGACATGTGGCAGTTTGACACGTGGATTTTGACACGTACACAAGGTCACGATTTTGGTAAGTAACCCTCTTAAGACTAACCATTCCTATACTGGTGCGCTGTTATGCAGCTCCGGTGATGCCTAATCACTTTGTAAGGTTTTCTTTAACCTCCATGTCTGGTGGTAAAAAAGTTGCAGTAATAAAAAATTACATCTTTTTTGTTTCCTTTTGTTTTGTTACTCCTCCTTATCACACTTGGAATTAAATTGTGGGAAATCCACAACTGGAGATAAATCTCTCCCTCCTTACCTCCATCTATCTCTATTATAGCAGAATATCAAGGCTGTTCTTCTTTTTTCTAGAGTGTTCAAATGGTTCAAGAACATGGACAGATGAATGACGTTACAAGGAAGAGGAGAAGACCAATATTAAGTTATCTCTTATGCATATTTGATTACAAGGAAAATCATAGGAAAACCGAGAGATTTATTCTCAGAGTAAGATAGAAAATCCTACATGTAGTCTACCACATTGTCACTCGAGAAGAAAAAGAAAGAATATGAAAAGAAAAAATTATTGAGTGCCATTAAAATTTAGCAATACGTAGCTAGAGAAAGATGAAAAGGGAAACTGGCACTTGTTTTTTTCTTTTCTGCAATGCGTATTGAAGAATGATCTTCTTAGCTTTTCACTCAATGCTTTGAGTCTTCTTCTTCACAGAACTTGGAGTACTGTTCAGAGTCCATCAAAGAGCTAAGTTCACCAGAGTTACCCACCTCCACTTTCATAATCCATCCATCTCCATAAGGACTCGTGTTAACCTGAACAAGTAGTTATAGATCAATACCTTAATAAATTATGTTATATCAAAAGGCAAGTGCCAAAGGTTTAAGGATGAGAGATACGGAACCACCAATAACTAGTGCAAGTTCAGTTTAATTCTGACCTATAAACATCTTGCAATTCTGACCTATAAACATTTTGCTTCAGTTCACTTAAGACCTACAGAATTCTTGCAAATGGTGTCTACAGGCCTAATTGCTGATTCCAAGCATAAACTACCTAATAAATAAAATTGACCATATCCAAGGCAATGATACAACTGAATTCGCTTCAATTCATTCAATTTCATCAACAAACAGAAATTCATTCAAAATTCAACATTCATATAACAGACAATTTCATCAATAAACAGAACTTCATATGACAGACAATTTCTGTAATTTTCATAAAAAAATTCTGTAATTACCAACATACAACATTCAACATTCATATGACATACAATTTTATCAATAAACAGAAATTTATATGACATAAATTTTTTATAATTTTCATAAAAAAAATTCTATAATTACCAACGTACAACATTCATATGACAGACAATTTCATCAATAAATAGAAATTTTTGTTATCTCCATCAAAAAAATTTTGTAATTACCAACATTCAATTTCAACAATTAACAAAAGAAAAACAATTGATGAACCCTAATTTAAGAAAAAATTCAGTGAAAACCCCCAATTTAGAGACAAACTAGAAAAAACCCCAATTTTTGAAAACCCTAAAAAATCAAATTTCATTAAAAATCAAATTAACATACTAAATAATGCAATATAATCATAGGGTTGCATGTTTCTTACCTGGATTGTAATGGATTCATCACCAACATTCAGATTTGAAGAACAGGAAGAGAAGAACGGCGACGGCTAGGGTTCAGTAGCTCTTGTGAACGGCGACGGCTAGAGTTTTATATCTTTGATTTGTTAATAAATTGGACAGAACGGCGACGGCTAGGGTTCATCACCAACTGAGAACCATCAACTGCACGGCGTAAAGAGATTGAGAAGGAGTAAGGATTGGACAGATGGAATCTATTCAAAACCTTGAACATATGGAATCGACTGAAGAAGAAGAAGGGAGGCGGCTTGAAGAAGAAGATCGGAGTTGGCTAGGGTTTTCAGTTGTTGCTTTAGAGACCAAAGGGAAAAGGCCCGTGTTCTTCTGTAGAGAAGAGAGGCGGCTGTAGAGACCAAGAAGAAGGGAC
>JAJJMC010007837.1:283702-314929 GCA_023531435.1 Papaver californicum
TAACTTAACCCTAGCCGTGTTACACGTGTATTAAAAACATCACACGCGTAAAAGAAGGAAAGAGACGTGTATTATTTCATTACACGTGTAAGAGAAGGGAAAGGTAATTTGGTAGTTTTAAATGCAAACGATATCTCGTCTGACGAGATATTGACCAGTCAATCTCGTGATATTGACTTTTTAGATGAAAAAACTGACGGTGAAATGTTTTCTCAAAATTTAAATTTTACGAGGCATTTTTCTAACGGGATATATATTTTTAGGATATTTTTTCAATTATCCCTTAAAAGAAAACCAACTACCGGATAGGTCGGGAAAGCACGGATATACGTTCATACTTAGCAATTACATCCAATAGAAATCACATTTTTTAATCTTCTGATAAGTGGTCATCTCCACTAGCCACAAACGTATAGTAGGAACAAAGAAATGATATTCGAGGCGTTTTTCTCGCATCAGCATGTTCTTATCACTTCGTTTATCAGAAAAGTCTTCGCTCTCACTGTTTATGTGTATATGATTTTTTTTTTGAAATAATATATATATGTATATTATCTCTCCCTCAGTGAACAACACTTAATGTCATAACAGATAACAATACGTTTTTGCATACATCATACATGCATGCATGTGAAGACGTTGTGAAAGCAATGCAGTTATCTAATGCAATTCAAAGACAAGGTTTTCCATCAAGATAAAAAAACATTTTATCAAGGTTAAGTGATAAATTTCATCCCATATTATAATATTATAAATAGAAATCGTAATTCACAGTATTAGATCGGTGAATGTGTTGTGTACCGGGTATATTTAATTTTTTACCATTATTATCTTTATATTTTTTTTGGTTTCCTAAAGTAGTCATAATTTTTGTATATGGTAGGTTTAATACTAATGAATTCTAAATTGAATTTGGTTCTGATGTAGATCGTCGATTTGCGGTGTTGTCCACCCATTATAGGTGACGTTGACCCGATACAATTAAGTATTGGGTGTAAACGAAGTGTATTAATTTTAAAACAAAATAGCAAATAGGAGAGTGGGTTTCTTTAACCCCTAAATATTTTTACACCAATCAAATTACGCTAAATATCCTCACCAGACTCTCGTTTCACAAAAACCACAAAATCCTTATTTCGACCAATAGAAAACGAAGATTTGTTTACCGTTTAACGTGAAAACTTTATTTGTCTAAGCCCCATGGTTTGAAGCCCGGAAGGACTGAGCACCTTTAAACTTTTAAATGCTTTAAAAATTAGACGCGTTAATTGAATTATCGAAAGTATAACCGCTTATGGATCTCTACTATTGACTTTTACATTTACTTACCAGGTAACATTATTTTATAACTAGGTGTACAAGTACAACTATATAAGTTGTACTAGTTATCGGATGGAATGTTAAAACACAGTCACAGACGCAAAGACTATACTCCCTTCGTCCCATATTATATTTTGTTTATTAGGATTTATTTTAGTAACAAGATGACCGTTTACACGGTCGAAGTCAAAATTCGAACTTATTCAAGCAAATCTAATTATCCTCTGAAATTCGAACTTATTCAAACAAATCTAATTACTGTTTTAACTTTTACGATGGTCTTAATATTAATAACGTATGTAAGCGTCCTCATCTATTTTGGTTGAGTATTAAGTTCATCATATAGCAACATTTATAAACATTGCTGATGGATGATGTTTTCAATTGTAATTGAAGCAATTGAAGATGAAATCAATCTGATTAGATCGATGTGATGGATTCAAACAATAACTGGGGTCTGGAAATATCTGATTACAAAATCATTTTTTTTTAAATGATCGAATTTGATACTACACCATAGTTTTTGAGTTTTTAAATTTGAATCAATTGATGATCAAATCGATGTGTTTTGATCGAATTTATGGAGTATAACAACAATTGGGGAATGTATATATCTGATTATCAAATTAGTTTGGGAAAAGAACGATCAATTGTCTTCCAATTTGATCGATTTGTGAAGAAATTGGAAAAAATTGGCAATTTTATTTTTTTGCCAATTACGTTTTTGACAATTAACATTAACAATAAAGTTACCCTATATATAGGGTGAACATGGTACCGTTCGGTTCGGTTCGGTTTTCTTCTAAACCATAACCAAAATCATGAGACTCGGTTTTTTTATTTATAAAACAGTCCCACACCATTTAATAACGGTTCGGTTTTGAACCAAATCATCTCGGTTCGGTTCCAAACCAACGATTTTGAAAAAACGATAATTCTGTCAGTTCTAGGTAACTGACAACGCAAGTTATAAATTTTTTTCCTATTACTTAAAAAGAAATTATCTATTACAAAACTTCATTAACAACAAAGTGCAGTCTTTAACTATATGACAACCATGCCAACAAAACGAAGAACATTAGAATTCAGGAATTAATGAGAAGAATAGATATGGGTAAAATGAATGGTCTAAATTAAGTATAAAAGATTATATTAACAGTTATAAACTAAGGGTTTACCAACGGTGTATCGGTTTGGTTTTACGCGAAACCAAAACCGAAACCACTAAGAATTTTAAAATTGTCATACACCATTACATAAATGGTTCGACTCGGTTCGGTTTTTCCTTTAACAATATGGTTCGGTTCGTTTTAGTTGTTTAACCGGAACCATGTACAAGCCTACTATAGAAACCTTCCTTCGGTCGGCAATAATGTACTTAGCTAATTTTTATTTTTATTTTCTAAATTTTTTTGAAGAAAAACCAATATATCAAATTTTTTAAGACATATACCCAAAGATACAGTGTATGATGAAAAATTAGCAATTCCTTAATATTTTTATAAGTCCTAATGAAATAAATAAATTGGGACGAAAAGAGTATTTGTGTATGGTAATGTGTAGGGGTGAGCAACGGGTGGAATCCGTGGATTTGGGGTCATCCATGTCCAGTCCACCAAATTAGCGGGTGCTAGATTTAAATCCATGTCCAGTCCATCATCCACGGGTTTAACACTCGCGGATGAGTGGGTGGACGGGTTGGATGTTCATGGATCCATGGATTTCATATTTTTATAGAAAAATAGATAACATCATAATAAAAAATTAATTTATACCTTAAATTATTAAAATTGAAAGAATATTAAATTATTACAACATAGCAATGCTATGATTATAATAAAATCCCTTCAAGTGTTCGTTGTTTGTGTGTTGAATTCCCGAATGGCCTTCAAAATACAAAATATCCTTATATGGAGTATATTTTATCATTTAACTCTTATCCTAGCGGGTACGGGTGTCCAATGGATTTTCATACTTCCACCCGCACCCAACTCAATATTTATTGGGTTTTTAGAAATGTACCCATGTCCAACCCACGCATGGATGAGTTGGGTGTCTACCGTAAAATTACGGGTGGATTGGATTGGATTGGCGGGTTAGACGATCAATGCTCACCCCTAGTACTAATGTGAATAATAGAAAGTGAATCTAGTTATGTATGGCCCACCCCTTTTCCTTCGTGTTTTTTTTATTTGATAAAAAGATGAAAATTTCATAAATTAAATCAAACTAGGGCATTTTCCATTACATAAAGCTTCAAAGAAAATATCCTTGTCACATTGTGACATGTTTAAAGTAGTGAAATTTAAAGTTGTAGAGTTCTTAATATCTTTAGCAAAAGTATTTATTATTCCTATATTGTCTTTATTAAGAAAAAAAGAAGCACAATTCTTTAAAAAGCCAAGCATGGCTTGACAGATTCTCATTATTTTCTTTCCTCTCCATCCTAAATTGATATTGAAAACTCTAAGTGATTCAATCACAGAAATGCAGTCACCAACAAATATGACATCGGAAGTAGCTTTGAACTTTAAGGCCCATCCAATTGCATCTTTGAGAGAAATGCACTCAGCTTCTTCAGGTCCCGTAGTTAGGCCACACGACGCTTTTGCATGATGAAAATCTCCATTTTCATCCATAAGGATTGAGGTTATTCCATATCTTCCTGTCAAATGATCAAAAGAAGCATCTATTAGTATAATCTTCTTATTCTTCTTAAACAGGCTCTGCAAATTAGTACAATTATCAACAACAAGCATGTTATCATTCGACGGATTCCTTTTCTCAATGTAAGAAAGTTGGAAAGAAATATCCTTATCAAGCATAGTTGGATTAGGTCTAAATTTTTTAAATATCACATTACATCTATGTTTCCAAACAGACCACATGACATATGTAGCTTTTTCAACCATGCTTTCACTATGGTTATGAAAAAGATAATCAATCCATCCCTAAATAGTAGTATAGTTAGAACCTGCAAGTAAGGGAGTTAAGCCCAGCGCAAACCACACAGCAGTAACAAAAGGACAATACATAAAAAGATGAATAACATCTCCATTCTGATTGCTATTGCACACACATCAGTAGGGAGAAACTTTATTGGTAAACATTGTTAATCTACTATTAAAAGGTAAAGCATTGAATAAAGTTTCCAAATGAATAATTGCACCCTGGGTTGACACTTTAGCTTCCAAAATTTTCTCCATATAGGGTTTGGGTCACCCAAATCCCTAGTCAAGACCATATAAACATATTTAACACTAGGTACACCATCCTTGGTATGCAACCACTTAAGTTCATCTACTTCTGCATCAGGCATAGGTAGAGTGAGAATCCTATGAACAACATCTGGTAAAAAATAATAGTTTAGATTATCAATATTCCACTGCCCATTATATGTAATCAAATCATTAATTTTCATAGGAGTTTCATCCTTTATAACATTAGGGTGTATAGGAAAGTATGTATTTGGGATCCATCTCTCAGTCCAAATGTCTAAGTTAGAATTCAAAGATAGATCCCAAATACAATTCTCTCTTAATATTTTCATACCTGATCTTATGCTAGACCAAATCCATGAAATGGTAGTGCTCCTAGATTTTAAAAGAGGGTTAGTGTTTTTAAAATATTTGGACTTTAACACCTTGAACCATAGGGAAATATGATTAGAGATAACTCTCCAAGCAAGTCTAGTAAGCATAGATACATTGAATTTTTTTGGATTTGTAAGTCCCACCGGGGACTTAGGAATACAAACAGATTTCCATTTAGTGTTATAAATCCTATTTTTTAATCTGATTTATTCCACCAGAAATCTCTTTATAGCCTATCCATTTTAGTTAAAGTTTTTTCAGGAAAATCAATGCAACTCATTTGAAAAGATGGAAATGCAGAAGTAACAGAATTAATTAAAATAGTCCTACCATCTTGAGAGAGAAGCTTGGGTTTTCATCCTCTAAGTCTAGCATATGTTTTTTCAAGAAGGGTTTCAAAGTTTAAAGTTCTTGCTCTATGGAAAAACAAAGGGGTACCTAAGTACTTGTTATCCTTAGAGATTCTTTTAACTTTAGAAATATTTGCAAGTATTACAATGTTTATGATGAACTTTGGGAGAGAAAAAAATACCAAACTTTTGAAAGTTTATGGCTTGACCGCTAGAAGGGCAGAAAATATTAAAAACATCAAGCAATTGTCTTACTTGGGAAATGTTGGCATTACCAAATATAAAGCATCATCTGCAAATAATAGATGAGTGATTGGTGGAGAGGTATAAGCCGCTTTAAGACCTTCAATCTTACCATCAGTTTCAAATTTTACAAGTGTTCTAGAAAGAGCCTCAACACAAAGGATAAATAGATAAGGGGACAATGGATCCCATTGTCTAATCCCTCTTGTTGGATTAAAATTAGGCCCAGGAAAGCCATTATTCAAAACATAAAAGCTTACAGTAGAGATACATTCATAAATCAAGTCATAAATATAATTATCAAAACCAAAACTTCTAAGCATAAAAACTACAAAATCCTATTCCAGTCTATCAAAAGCTTTTGATAAAACTTCTACAGTTCTTCTTAGTTCTGCATCCTTTAAGTTAAATTAGGAATCGGTAAAGTTGTCATTTGATTCAAACGATTAGACATTGATAAAGATGTCGTTTGATTCTTTAGATTAGAAAAGAGATCAGGTGGATGCAGTTTAGGGTTTTTCCAAAGGCGGAGAAAGATAGCAGCAGAACTGAGAAAGAAGAAAGAAGAGAAGGAGAAAGAGGAAAGTAAAGTGGTTGCAGTTTATGGTTTTGTATAAAATTTTTTGGACGCTGGATAAGGATGATCATACGGATTACAGAAAAAATTTGGACGATAGAGATTCTGTTTGGGATTCTCATACGGATTAAGAAAAATAAATAAATAACATATTATCTTTAAAACTTATTAATGAAATTTTAAAGGTTCCTATTAAATAAAAAAATTACAGGTATGCCATAATTTAAGATACTTATAAGTGTAGTTTAATTAATTCAGAAAAATCATAATTAGAGCAGCTCATATTTTCGATTTGAGACACTTATATGTATGGAAGCAGTAGAGATATTTATATGTGTCTCAAACCCAAAAAACATTATGTCTCAAATTAAGCCATAGGTGTAGTGTGTTGAAATCGTGGTCATGTTGGTTTGGCAGTGAAATGTAGTTAGTAAGTAACTACTGATATTCGTTGTGGCACTATTCTTGCTAAGTTAGCTTTTTTTCCTATTACAAGATGTTATATGGGTGATAAGATTGATAAACTACATATTGTTCGTTGTAAAATTACTAGTAAATTAAATAAAAGAAGCCCACATTTGTCTTAACGACTACTGATTATTGTTGTAAGTTCATTGATGGCTGCATACTATTATAATTATCATAAAGTGTTATAAATTAAGCATGAGGTATTTATTGAGAAAATGTTTTTCTCCAGTTCTTCAACCTGTTTAATGACCAACACTAAATCAATGACAAAAAACATATATATGTTCAAGATGTATCTGAATTTATCTTGTACATTTCTGAAAAAAAACATATTTTCTTCATGATGAAACCAGGTTCGTCTTGAACATTTCTAACAAGATTATACAAATAACAACATATGTTAGTTTAAGTAAAGCTTTCATATAAAAACTCATATTGCGATTAAGATGTATATATAAATCTAAATTGCAAAGATATAGTTTTATAAGAAAAAAACTAAAAACAAACTACATCAATAACACTTTCTTTGTAGCAACCTAGTGCTCAACAACCTAACGAAACCACTTATTCTTAGTTCTTGTAGTTGTTCACATCATGCCTATTTTTCGTTCTTGGTTCACCAACTGCGTTCACATCGTGCCTATTTTTCGTACTTGATTCATGAACAACCTTCATATCATGCTTACCCGTCTTCGTGATTCACCAGTAGTCTAGTCTTGCCCTGCTTATTCTTCCTACAATAACTAAATCATATTTCATTCATATTGAACATTTTAAATCTGGATGAAACTAGGCTCATCTAGTGGCAACACATGATAAAACCATCTCCATTCAGTAATAACACATGATATACAAAGGTTTCATCTAGAAACGCATGATGAAACCATGTTTCATCGAATAACAACACTTGATGATATCAGTTTCATCCTGGAAGAATAAAAAATGAAATCAGTTTCATCCAGTGATAAAACAAGATGAAGCCAGTTTCATCTTCGACAGTATGATTTCTAGCTAAATTAGAAAGACAACGAAAGAGGTGTACTACTGGATTTATATGAATCAATTACATATATGACACAACAAAACATTCAACCATGGTATGCATCTACATAAACACAACAAAAATCATACGAACAAGTAACAAAAGACAAACATATAGGAAACCAAAAATATGTATGAATGATATCTGAGACGTGTACGCTACTGAAATTTACTTGCAGTGAAGAAGGTTTGCAACTAGGTATAAACGTAGAGTTTAATTTAAACTCGTTTCATTTATAGTCAAGTCAGACACATTAGTTATATGGAACTTTCCACCTATTTCCGTACACGTTTATTTACAAGAAACCTCATTTTGCTAGCCTCTCAATATTGGATTTTCTTCTTTCAATGCAGCAATCTTCTTCGTCAAACTATCAATTTTATCATCTTCTACTCTTATGTTTCTATATTCTGATTTCTTGTTTACAATATTGAGCTGAACAAAAGTATCTCATCAGCAAATTGGGAACACAAAAGAAATTGTAAGAAGAAAACGCAACATGGAACAACTAGGGACAACACATGATGAAACCAGTTTCATCCAGTAATAACACAAGATGAAACCAGTTACGTTCAGTGTAAAGACATGATGAAACCAGAAAATGCATCAAAATGAAAAAAAATCAACAAAATCTCAAATAAAATTAAAGAATTACATCCGCAATTACATTTATTAACAAATCTAAAACATATGTAGACATTTGCTTCAAATTTTCAACTAATTATAACGAAACCAATTTGAAATCAAAAAGACAATTAGGGTTAAAGACTTACAATTTTGAGCATGTTCTATATTTATCATCTTATGAAATTGATTTAACACAAATCCCTGAGTCCCTTATTTTACGAATTTTTGAAACTTCCATTGAATTAGGGTATTAGAAAATTCATTCTAGACGATGTTGGTGTCGATGATGGCATTGGAAAAAGATTATTTTTTCGATGGTGGTGGTGGAGATGATGGTGTATATGGTGGCGAAGGAAGATGTTGTCGTAGATGGTAGTGTTTGGTGTTTGTGGTGGTGGAGAGGGTGGATAAAGGAGAAGATCAATATTTACGAGTACTGAAACTGATTTTAGATTTTTGTGGTGCGGGTATAATTATCTGTTTTAAAATCATGTAGAACTTGTCCATTTTACCCAACACAATAGTTTACTCGTCCATTACAACTGGTTTTATATAATTTCTGGGGATATGACCATTTTCTCATTTTTCAAAGTAAATTGTCAAAAGTTAGTAATATACACCTTTGAAAGCCATTGTCAAATTGTCAATTAAAAAAAAAATAGAAAAAAAAGAAAATTATTATCAATTGAGTTAATCGGGGATCACCTTTTGAAGAAAAAAGAAACAATTTTAAAGAGTTTGAAAGACCCTGATCATACCAGTGGTTGCTTAAGTTTAAGCATATGGGTTATGATATTGAAAATTCAAAATTTCCTAGCAGTAGAGTCATTGAAAGAATTAGTACTTTGAAATGTGAGCTTGAAGATTGGTACAAAATCAAACACATATACTAGCAACAAATTTCTAGAGATAAATGGATGAAAGATTATAAAAAAAAAGTTTCATTCCTTGGCCACTCATAGAAAAAGACATAACACCATCAGTTTTCTTAGAGACTCTCATGGTTTCTGGATTTCTGAAAAGGAGCAATTGGTTCAGTTGCTTAAGAATCACTTTGCTGGTATGTCTACCTCTCAAAATCATAATTTTCATAATATTTTTAATGATTTGATTCCTCAATGCATTACTGTTAATGATAATGAATCTCTATTAGCATTACCTTATGCCGAGGAAATATACAAAACTGTTTCTAAGATGAACCCTTGGGGGTACCAGGTCCTCATGGTTTTCCCCCAGGATTCGTTAAACGACATTGGAACCAACTTGGTAATGATGTTATTGCTCTTGTTCAGAGTTCAGGGCTTTTTTCTGTCTTAAAAACTCCCTGCAGGCATAAATCATGCATACATTTCTTTAATACCAAAAGTTTCTAAGCCAACATGTGTTGTAGAGTTTAGGTCTATTAGTCTAAGTAATGCCACTCATATAATTATTTCAAAAATCTTAACTAGTTTTCAAACAATATTTTATTAATTTAGCTGGGATATTATCGAGCATGAAATAGTTACTCTTGTTCAGAATTTCTTTAAATTTTAAACTTTTGATCTTATCTGAATTTTACATTTCAAACTTTAATTCCTAAAGTTGCTTGTCCTTCTACTCCTAGTGATTTTCATCCCATAACTTATGTAATTCTACTTATAAAATCATTACTAAACTTATGGTGAATCGCATGAAACCTATTATAGATAAAATAATATCTCCGTACCAAGCAGCTTTTGTCCCAGGTAGATGTATTCAAGATAACATGATTATTGCTCATGAATTGTTGGATACTATGAAAAAGAAAAAAGATAGGATAGGGGATATAGTTGTTAAGTTAGATATGTCCAAGGCATTTGATAGATTGGAATGGAGCTTTATTAGAGATATTTTTAAACAACTAGGTTTTGTTGATGCATGGTGTAATACGATTTATCATTGTAAACACAACTTTTATCTCCTTACTGTTAAATGGATCACCATGTAAACCTTTTAAGCGTACTAGGAGAATTAGACAAGGGGATAGTTTATCTCCATATATCTTTATCATTTGCATGGATGCTTTATTGATAATTTTTACCCATGCTGAACAAAATAAATGTATTCATGGAATTAAATCAGTTAGAAAAGGCCCATCTATTTCTCACTTATTTTTTTGCAAATGATGTTCTCTTATTTCTTAAAGCTAAAAAAAATGAACTTAAATATGCTCAAGTGCTTCTTTTGAGATTCAATAAGGCTTCTGTTCAGGTAATCAATCCTCTCAAAAGTGGTATAACTTTTAATAAGTACATGCCTAGGTCTAGAGAACATGAAATATCTAATTTGCTTCAAATGAAGCTTATGAAGATCACTGAAAAATATTTAGGAGTACCATTATTCCTAATAGATCTAAAGCTGAATAGTTTCAGTATCTCATTACTCAAATGCAATCTAAGCTTGATGGTTGGAAAGGAAAGCTCATTCCTCAAGCAGGTAGGGCCATTCAAATTCTCTGTCTTAAATTCTGTTTCAATGTATCAAATGTCGCGTTTTCCTTACCCGTTTCTACAATTAAACAATTAAATACCATTCAAAGAAGATATTGGTGGGGTCACCAATCCAAGAAGAAAGGATGTAATCCAAAAGCTTGGAAAAAACTTTGCTTACCAAAAAGGTTTGGGAGTTTTGGCTTTAAAAATCTAGCTAAGTTTAATCATGCATTGTTAGATAAATTAGCTTGGAGAATAGTTACTCAGCAAAATACTTTATGTACCCAGGTTCCTAAATCTAAGTACTTTCGTAACCATTCTCCTCTTCATCCTTTAAAGAAAAAACAGGGTACTTGGATTTGGAATGACATTAGATAAGGACTTGAAATAGTTAGAAAGCATCATATGTGTCAAGTGGCTAATGATGAAAACATTAGTATTTGGAATGATAGGTGGATAGAAAGTGACACTTCTCTTATATCTAGACCCACTGATTTTCATCTGCAGGATTATACGCAGGTTTACCATTTGATAAATCCTTATACAAATGAATGAGAGGATTCTGCTTTACAAGAATTATTTTCAGATGATCAATCACAAATATTCATCAAATTAGAATTCCTAGCACATGAAAAGATACTGTGAGATAGTCACTAACAACTTCTGGTGCATTTACTACCAGCTCAGCTTACAGAAGTGTTATTGCAGAACATTGTATAACCTCCTCACAAGAACAGAAACAATGGCTAAGAGTTTGGCATATGGATATCCTTCCTAAGTTTAAGATTTTTATTTGGAAATGCTTGCATAAAATTTTGCCTCTTAAATCACATTTGTATTTTATAGGAGTGCTTGATGAAAATTTATGTTCTTTATGCCAATCCGCACCTGAAACTTTTGATCATCTTTTTTACTATTGCTCTTCTGCAAGAGCAGTTTGGTTTGGGTATTGTCCTCAAGTTTTTAGTATCATATCTAATTTCCCTAATCTTGGAGATTGGATTCTTGATCAGTTTCTTGTGAAACCCTCTGCTACTAGTTCTGAAAATTATAGAGTTTATACTATTATACTTTGGCAGATATGGAAAGCTCAAAACAGTGTTAGTCTAGAACATAAGGAATAAACTCCTACTTCTGTTATACAACATATTAAATGTCAAATGGATATTTTGAATCAGAGCCAAAACCTTTATAGAAAATTAACAACAACATCTTTATCTTTTTGCTTTAATGCTAGTAATGTATGTTAGTTGCAAGAGATTTGACATTCTCAGCAAATGGAGTTCTCATCTTTGTTGATACCTCTTTGGGGAAGAACACCTCACTTGCAGGTTATGGATTTGTTGCCTATCAATCTAATGGATGTAGTGGCCCAATCAGTTTTTGAAGCAGAAGCAAAAGACATCTTTATTGGCAATTGAATGGACACAGAAAAAACACTTTCAAGATGTTCTCTTTGTTTCAGATAACAGATCCTTGGTACAGACTCTCAATGAAGAAACAACTAATATCAGTTGAAAAACTTTTTCCCTTGTAAATGACTGTAAAATCGGCTTATCAGTCTTCAGTTTATCTTTATGTAAATATGTTCTTAGAAACCTTAATAGGGCAGCTGATGCCTTAGCCAAAATAGCTAGAAAATCTTTTGTAATTAAACTCTAGGAAGTTCAGCCTCCTGCTCTTATCACTGGTAAACTATTCCCATTTAGTACTTTCTAGTATGTTTTAATATATTCGGTTTGTTTTTAAAATAAAAAAATCAACATCTTATTTTTTCTCTATGTGGGATCAAACAAAATTACTAACGTCAGGGCATTTTAGAAATGTTGAAAAAACACGAAATAGCTAGTTATCAAATCGAATTCAATGTTGGGTAACTGAATTTACCATGACCCATTCAGCTACGTGATAACATTTAATTTACCTTTAGCCGTATGCGTTATTTTATCTATTTTTAGATCACTTAGCAATTTTACGTGAGAGTCAGGATGCAAATTGGACGCACAAAATATACTTTTGAGTCACGAAGCAGATTGGGACGAAATCCATTTGGTAACTCTCATTTGAGTATATATTACAAAACCATTTACATACCCAAAGGATACACATGGACAATACTTGCCTGTTACAAAATAAAGATCATCCGAACTTGGTGATCAAATAAAGAGAAAATGCAAAGCTGGAGAACTAACTCAACAATGATAGGAAATGACCACTAAACGAATAAAAATACACATTAAAACTTATAATTCATAAGATGAGACTAGCACTAACATTATTATATAGTACTTGAATAGTCGACCATAAATCTTAGATGGGGTAATTTTCTTTATTAATCAAGGACATTTTGGTCCTCCCTTTTTGGTCTTCTTGAGGTCATAGCAAGGGCAGACCTCTCGGTACCCAGTAGTACTTGGGGGCACACACTTGCATGAATTGCAGCAACTCATGCAACCTGCAAAGCAAAAATCAAAGCGGTGCTTTGTTTTACTGCACCTCGTTGAGCATCTCCCCGGGCATTCTGTTAGCACCCCATAACAGGAACATAAAATGTATACTGTTAGATATCTGATTAACAATATCAGCAGTCAAATCCAAGAATAGCAACACTTACGGGCTGGTTTCACGGTTCCTGGTCCGTAATATTTCTTTAGTAATGCAGCATAACTCTGATTATTTTTAAATTAGAATGCACAAATAAAACGAGAGTAAGTTAATTACTATAAATAAATTAAAAAGAAAAAAACGAGACAAAAGGTTGAACATACCCCTAGGCCTACTGCCGAGACCTGCAAGGAATAAACAGAAAAAATTTAAGTTAATCAGAATCAACAGGAAAATGTTTTGTTGCGCAAAAGCTGAGATATAAAAATTATACAAATGCGTAAGTGGTACCTGAGTGGACTCGAGCATGGAGATGGCAAACAGTGCGAAAAGCAAGAGAGCAGCAAACTTGACCTTGCAGCTGATCGCCATTTCAGTTCCAAATTATCAAGAGAAGAAGTACTAAGTTTAGAGGATGAAGACGAAGACAGAACAAAAACTGTTTTCTGTTTGATAATGAGAATAGCTTGACATATGCTCTCACTATTAATAGATGATTTCTAGAGACTACACATGGCATTATTTGTTGCTCGAAAGGTCTTGTACAGGACAGAGTTAACATTACAGCCTTGCTAATTCTTGTTAATTTATCTATGATTATTATTTAATTAATTCAAAAAAGATATTTACTTAATTTTGCACTACAAAAGATTTTTCCTTTTCCAAGTGGAAAAAAGTAGTTCAGCATACTCACAGTTCAGGCCATTTTAAAATACCATCAAGTAGTTCAGCATACACACAGTTCAGGCTATTTTAAAACTTACAGTGGCAATGATCGTAGTGGTCATTGACATTTAGACACTTAGGCAGCTATTTTTATCTGCATGTTATGGATTGTAAGGAAAAGATTTCTTCAGGGAATAGGGGGAGTTGGCCCAATTATCCAAAAGGTCTTAAAATTAGGGGTGAGTAACAGATGGGTGAGTATAAATTTGGTACCATCCGTATCCAATCCATAAAAAATAACGGATTTTAGAAATAGATCCACGTCAAGTCCATTACCTAATGAGTTTAATATCCACGGATAAACCGGATGGATACGGATGAATATATCCACGAATAAACCGGATGTATACGGATAAACTAACGGATTTTAATATATAGTAACAAAAAAATAACTTACTTTTAAAACTCATACTAAAATTTAAAGAGTATCAAGTTCCTTTTTACAGTGCTTGCATTGAGCTTTAGCATGTTTTGAATTAGGAACTACATCAAAATGGTCTCAGGCTTCAGATCTCTTCCTTCCAGCATTAGGCACTAAAACTTCTGGTAGAGACGATGGTGTAGTTGTAGTTTACTAATTACTCTCGTTGTTTGCCGGTGTAAGGATGCTCTGATTAGGAATAAGAGGTTCTTTAAATGGAATATTCGATGCCATCCACATTACATTACAAAACAATTAACATTAACAAATACTTCATACATATAACATAGAAAAGATAAACAGAAAATCAGAAGTTAACATCCATACAAAAGAAGAACAAGACTTTGTTGCTTGAGAACCTGAAAAAGAAAATGAATAATACAACGCAAAGGCAAATTATAAACTGAAAAATGCATTTTTTTTCTTTGACAACGCAAAGTTAAATTATATTAAAAATCAAATAGTCACAAAGAAGTGACAACAAGATATAAGAGGAAAAGAAAAACCAGCAAATTAGTTTTGTAAAACAGCATTCCAGTTACAAATGATAGTAGATAATGAAATATCTTTGAACAAATCGGTGTGCAGACACCAATTATACAAAGAGCATTCTATAACAATAATAAGTTGTTTAAAAACCCTTTTATTTTTAAAGCATCTATCATTTCTTTCTTTCCAAATATTCCTCCAGATAACGAAAGGAAGAAGGCTCCATAACTTCTTAGCTCTTCTACTACTCTTTTTAGAACCACATCCCCGTAACAAAGATCTAACATTATCTTGTTGTACCCATTTAACTCCAAAACTGTATAGGAAGTAACCCCATATCTTATTTGTGTAAGTGCAATTAAGGAATAAATGATTAGTAGTTTCTGTTGAGTTCTGACACAATAAGCAATTTGCATTTGGTATAGTTCCAACTCTGAAGAGAAAGTCTAGTGTAGAAGCACCTTGAAAACATAATGTCCACATTAGAAAAGAAAACTTAAGTGGAATTTTGGATTCCATAATTGCTTGTGAGGAAATCTAAGGAAAGCTTCAGTGTCTAGATAACTGTACATGTTAGCAGCAGTAAAGTTATTACCTCCATTCCAAATTCTGACATCCTCACCTTGTGAAATAACCTCACTTGCATCTCCAAGCATTTGAAGAAATACAATTACCTCCCCTAATTCTGTTTTATTTAAATTCCTGAAAAACTTAAGATCCCAAGATGCATCATAATAAATCATATCACTAATCATAGCCTTCTTAGCCTTCGAGAGTTTATACAAATTAGGGAAAACAAACTGAAGTGGTCGAACACCATTCCAAGTATCCTTCCAAAAACTCACACTTGTACCATTTTTAATTTGAATAAAAAAACATTTGACCAATTACCAAAAGCATGTCAAAGACATATTTCTATATGTTGGCTAGTTACTAATACCCCAAACTCAATAACTACTTATATCTTGTAAAAGATTCAATGTTTGATTCACTGCAAACTTTATGCAAGTGAATCATAGCGTAGTACTGATGGCAGAAATGTTTGATTTTAGTGACATCATAGTGTAGTACTGATAAGTGAAAACCACAATAAACTTATATTGATAACAAAAAAAAATAAAAAATTAAGGATACCCATATAATTTATACCAAAAATCAACAAATCATCACACCCAGATACTGAAACCTAAAAATCAACACACCTACAAATCGAAACCTAAAAAATCTTCACACCCGGGTACAAAAAAACATCCCATATATATATATATGTGTGTGTGTGTGATTTATAATTTCCTATACTATCCTTCATATTTAACTGTAGTACCAAACCTACCTCCAAACCGAGTGTCCAACGGATGGATGATGTATCATCCATATTCAATCCGTGAAAACAGCCGGTTTTAAATATTTATTCACGTCCAATCCATCAAAACGTATGCCGAATGTTCATCCGTTAAAATACGGATTGAGCCGGATAAAATCCGCGGATATAGTTGTTTTGCTCACCCCTATATAAAATTATAAGGTCTCCATAGCTTAAATACAGAAGCATGATTACAAATATAGGTGGGCAAAACTGTGCCATGGGCTAAAGATAAAATTTCTAGGGGCTATGTTCCCCCACTCACCCTCAACCCCGTCACTGCTTAGATTCGACTTCAATTCATAAAATAAAGTCTATAAGATCATATTTATATATCTCATAAAAATTCTAGACTTGTTAATGCCACAAACAAGAAATGAATAGAAAGATAATCAACTTGGAAGGCGCTATTTCTGGCTCACCATGTTCTAACCACACTGCGTTAATTCGATTATTAGAGAAAGTCTTCCCTCTAATTAAAATAATCTAAATATAGTTCTCCCCCACAATGAACATTTAATGTAAATAGTTATGATAATATAATTGTAAATATAAAAAATTGTTATGCTAGAGATTGTAAATGTAAAGTGACCTATTTGCATGTATCATGGTACATGCATGTGGAGTCAATGTTGTGATAGCACATGTGAATTGATTTTGTATAATCTTAGCCAGTGAGGTTTTGTATTTTCAATTGACTCAAGAGGTATGATTTATGCTCTTGAAATATTAGTCACTACTTGTTAAATTTGTAATTATAGGTAGGAATTCTACTTGATATGGTGAAAAATATTCTACTTGATATGGTGAAAAATATAACAAACGGATCGTATCATCCATGGGGCCATGGAGGCAGCTGCGGCACCCCAATTTACCTCCGCAATTATTATATTTTGGAATGTAATTTGTAACACAAAAGTCCAGTGAATTTCACTCATTTGTGCTTCAACCTCAATAAATTGCTCAATCAAGTGTGTACAAACGAGAAACTAGGTTTATTGTGCAACTATTTTAAAATAAGGTTATAGTAGATAAATAAATGTTATAAATAGGTGAAATGGATATAAAAATTCTAGAAAATTTATATATTCTTTTTTTATATTTTTTCTTTATTTTTATTTTTTTCTCTCTCCAAATAAAAAATAAATCATAAAAGAATAATCATAACTTTTAAAATATATATTCGATTTTAATAAAATTTATATTTTTAGAAATAAAAACTTATATTTTTTTGGACTAACGTGAATTTGGGTTCATTTTTGTTTATACGATTACCACGCCACCATAATATTCAACACAAAAAAAAACCACAACAACCACCACTACTACCATCACCGGCCGCTACCATTAATAACAAATTTATAATAATAAATTTATACCCAAAACACAAAATAAAGTAAGAACAAAGAGAATGCAAAATTCATATCTTTAGACCCATTTAACGAATTACCAAAAGAATTTTATACATGAATTAAGTTTAATACTTCCGGTACTATTGAACGAATGAAAGATTGTGGTTTATTACTTCACAAACCATACTAAATGTTCTAACAAACAAGCTATACATCTTCAGCTTAATTAATATCCTTTAACTATTAGCATTGGTCAACATCTAAGGGCAACTGCAACGGTTGGACTATTCTAAATACCAAAGAGTAAAAAAATTTGGTCGTTTTTCATTTTAAACACAACGGTTTTGTGAGTAAATATGATCGCACGTCCTTTTAATTAGACGTCTGTTATAAAGCGTTATTGTAGATGAACGTTAGGTGACACGGACGTTTCTTTAGTGGGACGTATGTTGTTGGGCGCATATTTTGGTGAGCGTTTCATATTTTGGAACCAGACGCACTTATAAATGAACGTTGCATACTCATACGCTTCCTTAATCAAACGTATGTTTAAGCGTCCACACTAATCAACGTCTATTGTACAAGCGTACTCGTATAGGAACGTATGGAAGTTGAGCGTTGTATTGTGTGGACGTTTAGTGATATACGTTGTTCCTAAAAGACGCCTGAATGCCAGAAGCCCCTCTATAATAGCGCTTAGTATTGAAACGTCCACCAACAAAAGCGTGAGATGAGTTTCACGTTCACCTAAAGAAGCGTAATGAAGCACGTCCACCAGTGTGAGCGTTAATAAGACTGGTGCTCCGGCGCGTTTCTACAAGAGCTTCTGGTGCTCCGGCGCGTTCCTAAAGGAGCTTCTAGTGCTCCGACGCTTTCCTACAAGAGCTTCTGGTGCTCCGGCGCCTTCCTAAAAGAGAGCATGTTATCCGACGTCTTTTTAATAGAACGTATGATATACGAACGTTATTTCAGTAGAACGTTTTAACCAGACGCTCATTTGGCTTGCGTTTCTTCTACCAGCGTTGTCCTAGTGAAGCGTTACTTCATACGCATTCTTTTGTGAGCGTCTTATCAAACGCTTCTCAGCCACTGTGTCCGTGTTTCAAAACGCTTTCATAAGGAAACGTCTTTTGTTAACGCCCAATTAGAAGAGCGTGCGAGTATATATAAGATTTGGAGAAAATTTTCTCTGGAACAGTGGTTTTACTCGCCTCATTCCTATATATACTCGTCCGTTGCGGTTGATTTTGGGCGACCAAAGAGTAAATTTAATCTTTACTCTTTGGTATAGTCGTCCGCTGCAGTTGCTCTAAGAACCTAAAAATGACAATGTAAAACTTCAACGTTATGTAAGCTCTAAAAACTACGAAAGTTATCATTTTACAAAGAAAATTGACGATAATTTACAGGCCAAAAGGAACTAACACTCTTAAAGTTACATCAAATTTATGAAAATGAACCTTGATTCTTCGGTATGAATCAAATTCTAAATATCGTATATCTTCAGTCCCTGTCAATACCCATACATACTCTTCCGCTTATTCCATCCAACCAAACTTCCTAAAAAAACAACCAATAAAACTAACCTTAATAGGATATTTGTATGGATTATGCAATGGGGTCTTCAGTTGAATCCTAATTGAAACGAAAAACAGAGGAATTTTAGACGGGAGAGAATTTTAGAGGAATTTTAGACGCGATGAACTAAAAGGAAATATACATGGAGAGATTTTTAAGAGAGAGGAAGGTTGTTTTTGTTGGAGAAAATGAATTTAGTTATGTTTTGTTTTTTTTGTCTTGGTAGTAATGGATCTTAGGACCAAGAAGTCACTAAGAAACACTAGCTCATTTTCACTTTTGTGAATGAACCTTTAGTCCCACATTGGAGAAACTAAAGATGATTCCTCTCATTATTACCAAGAAAGTTGCATCTAAGGGAGGGCCCTTAGGGGTTTAGACTATTTTGTGGTTGGGAGAGGACTAAGTCTATGGGCTAGTTGGTGCAACCATACTTTTCACACAGCGTGGTGCTTCACACCGAAGCACGCACGTCGTGCGGTTGGTCGGGCTCGGGTGCGGGTGCGGGCCAACCAAGACTTATCTTTTTACAAAATATATTTTTAAATTATTTCCTTAATGAATTTAAAACTAATTAAATTTTATCTTAATGTGTGTGTGGGGGGGGGCGTCTGACCCGGCGAGAATCAATCTTGACCGTTTTAATTCCGTTTTAAACTTTAAGTCCGTGATCCATGTACGGAATTGAATTTCGAACATTATGTCCGTGCTTCATGCACGGAATTGATTGCCATTAAAACTATTCTCTTCTTTTTCCTATAAAAGAAAAACGAATTCTTCATTGCAACTCACTCCAGAAGCAGCTACTATACTGTCTTCTTTTCCCCTCTTCTTGTTTTGTTTTGCGCATTGCTTGTTTATTTCCCTTCCACAACTATCTTGCTGTTAAGTTCTTGAGGGTGATTTGTATTGCGCTTATACAAGTCATAATGGGCAGTTCTATCTTGGACACATCTCCGTTGTGGAGGTATAGCATCTCTCATTCTTGAGGAGTACCCGCGGACTATTATGTTAAGGACAATTTGCTGAGCAGGTGGCTCTTTCCATTGTGTGTATACCAATTCAGTGATTTCTTAACCTTAACATCTTTTTCTGTTTAGTGCTTTCTATTGTTGCAGATCCAACAATCTTAACACAATAGAACTTCTTCTGTAACAATGGGTAAAAATGATGTTGACAGACCAGAAAAATTCAGTGGAAAAGATTTCAAAAGATGGCAAACCAAGATGTTGTTCTTTCTGAGTTTCCATATGCTAGATGAATTAGTTCTGAAATCCTTTGATGAGACTTTGAATGATGCTGGAAATGAAAGGGAGTTGGAAAGTTGGGATAGACAGAACTATATGGCAAAAAATCATATTCTGAATTGTTTAGAAGATGCATTATATGATTTTTATAATGCAAAAGACAACTTTTCTGCTTTTGATTTATGGGATGCTTTAGAAGCAAAATACGAAGCTGAAACTGCTGGAAGTAAGAAGTTTTTGGTAGCTAGGTTCCTGGAATACAAAATGTCAAATGAAAAATCTGTGGTTGATCAATTCCTTGAACTTCAGCGTATTATAAATGAAATTCTTGCTGAAGGTATGGTGATAGATGAAATGTTTCAAGTGTCTGTTGTGATTGAGAAATTATCGTCTTCCTGGTCTGAATACAAACGTAGATTGAGACATGAAACTGGTGAAGTTAGTATGGTTGAATTGGGTAAGAAGATTCAAGTGGAAGAATTACTGTGCTCCAAAGACAAGAACGTATCTTCTGCAAGGGACATGTCCAACAAGGCTCATGTAATTGAATATAAGTCTTCCAATACTGAAAAGGGCGACAACAACAAATGCAAGCATGGTCATCACAAGAAAGGTACGTTTCAGAAACCCAAATCTGGCATTGGTAAAATTAAAGGTGCCTGTTATGTGTGTGGAACTCCTGGCCATATGACAATGCACTGTAGAAAACGTAAGGACTTTAATAATAAGAAAAACAATGCTAATTTGGTTGAAAACAACAAGAACGAGTTTTCTAGCATGGTGTCTGAAGTCAATCTGGTAACCAATGTGAGAGACTGGTGGGTAGACTCTGGTGCTACCAAGCATGTCTGTGGAAACAGAGATATATTCACCTCCTATCATAAGGTAGTGGAAGGGGAGAAACTCTACATGGGTAACTCATCCGCAGCACATGTTGCGGGAAAAGGCAAGGTTGGGATAAAGCTCACTTCTGGCAAAAGTCTCACATTGAATGAAGTTCTTCATGTTCCGGACATCTGCAAAAATCTTGTATCTTGTGGTGTTTTAGATGATAAGGGTTTTAAACTTGTTTTTCAATCTGGGAAAGTTATTGTCACTAAGGGTAAGGAATATGTAGGAGAGGGTTATAAGACTGAGGGTCTCTACAAACTAAATGTAACCTCTATTGAAATGAATAAAATTGATTCTTCTGCTTATGTTTGTGTGTCATTGAATGTTTGGCATGATAGACTTGGATATGTAAACTAGAAGTCAATGAATAAACTGTCAAGCATAGGCCGCATACCCAAATTTAGTTTGGATAATGAACATAAATGTGAAATATGCGTAGAATCAAAATATGCTAAAAAACCTTATAGGAAAAATATTCAGATAAATTCTAAACCCTTAGAATTAATTCATTCAGACTTAGTTGACATGAAATCATTTCAAACTAGAGGTGGTAAGAAATGGTTTGTCATTTCTATAGATGATTGAGGTACTGTCACATATATTTACTTAAAGGTAAGGATGATGCCTTAGAAGCCTTTAAGGTGTATAAAATAGAAGTTGAAAACCAAATTAGTGAAATGGATTCCATTATACAGAATGGTACTTGGGAGATTGTAGATTTACCTCTAGGGTGTAAACCCATAGGTTGCAAATGGATCTTCAAAAGGAAACGTAAGGTAGATGGAACTGTGGAAAAATACAAAGCTAGATTAGTAGCTAAAGGCTATAAACAGATAGAAGTGTATATTTTTTTGATACTTATTCACATGTTACGAGAATTACTTCCATTAGGATATTAATTGCTATTGCTGCCATTCATAACTTAGAGATACATCAAATAATGTAAAAACAACTTTTCTAAATGGTGAATTAGATGAAAAAATTTATATGGACCAACATGAGGGATTTGTTGTGAAAGTTTGTGAAAACAAAGTTTGTAAACTGAAAAAATCTTTGTATGGTTTGAAACAAGCACCTAAACAGTGGCATGAAAAATTTGATCATGTAATGATTTCTTGTGGTTTTAAAATCAATGAATCTGACAAGTGTGTTTATACTAAACTTGTGAATGATGCATGTGTGATTGTATGCTTGTATGTTGATGATATGCGTATACTTGGTACAAACATGGATGTAATTAATTCCACAAAGAATATGCTAAATGAGAATTTTGATATGAAAGACTTAGGCCCCGCTGATGTGATCTTAGGGATGAAGATTAGAAGAAATTCTAATGGATATAGTCTTAGTCAATCTCATTATGTTGAATCCTTGCTTAGAAAATGTAATCACTTTGATTGTAAACATGTTTATACTCCGTATGATCCTTGTTGTAAACTCAAAAATAATAAGGGTAATAGAGTTTCACAACTTGAATATTCACGTGTTATAGGAAGTCTGATGTATTTGATGAATTGTACGAGACAATACATTGCTTATGCTGTGAGTAGGCTGAGTAGGTATACTAGTAATCCAGGACAGGAGCATTGGGATGCATTTATTAGAGTGTTAAGGTACTTGAAGTACTCTTTGAACTTTTGTTTAAATTATGAGAGATACCCTGCAGTCCTTGAAGGATTTTATGATGCAAACTGGATATCAGACTCAGAGGAGTCTAAGTCTACGATTGGATATGTTTTCACTCTAGCATGTGGGTCTGTATCATGGAAAAGTTCCAAACAGACATGTATAACTCGATCCACTATGAAATCGGAGTTTATTATGTTAGATAAAGCAGGAGAGGAAGCCGCTTGGATAAGATGCTTTTTAGAAGAAATTCCTCTTTGGCATAGTCCTGTGCCAGCTATATCTATACATTGTGATAGTCAAGCTGCAATAGCTAATGCTAAAAACAACAACTATAATGGGAAGTCTATACACATTCGTAGAAGACATAATTCCCTAAAACAACTAATATCAACTGGCGTTATTTATGTTGACTTTGTGAGGTCTAAGGAGAATATCGCGGACCCTTTGACGAAAGGTTTGTCCAAGGAGATATTAAGCAATGCATCGAGGGGGATGAGTCTTAAGTTCATCGAATAAACTTGCCATGAAGGATACTCAACCTTGCTGACTGGAGATCCCAAGATCAAGGTTTTGAATGAGACAACTAATTTGTGGTGGGTTAAAGGAAACACTATCAGAGAAGTTCATTCTCTGTCCCTTCCCTATGGTGTAGACGTGATAGTGTGACTGCATGTGAAGGATGAATTTTTATTAAGTCTTAATGAGTTTTATAGTTTCAATTTAAGATTGAAGTGGGGTGTAGCAGTAAACACTCTTGATAGAACTCACCTATCCGAATGAGGGAGTGGGCCGCTTCCCATGAGAATTGAGCTGATTCTCTAGAGCATTATGAGAAACGGGATACGTCTAGGGCCAAAATGGATACAACGGCACGAACTTGACAGCATCTAGAGTGATATCACGTGTGGAAGTTATTGATGAACTACACCAAACGATGGAAGTTCAAGACATCGCGTTCACTGTCCATCAAGTAATTCTGGTAATTTCTCATTAAGCAAAGGTTCAAGACCTTATGGACACCTATTGCCTATAGTGGTATTTCTCGCTTTCTGATTTCTAATTTTCATCGGGTTTTCATTCATGTGGGGGATTGTTGGATAAAATGAACTTAGTTATGTTTTGTTTTTTGGTCTTGGTGGGAATGGATCTTAGGACCAAGAAGTCACTAAGGAACACTAACTTATTTTCACTTTTGTGAATGAACCTTTAGTCCCATATTGGAGAAACTAAAGATGATTCCTCTCCTTATTACCAAGAAAGTTGCATCTAAGGGAGGGTCCTTAGAGGTTTAAACTATTTTGTGGTTGGGAGAGGACTAAGGTTATGGGCTAGTTGGTGCAACCATACTTTTCACACATATGCGTTGCTTCGCACCGAAGCACGCACGCCGTTCGTTCGGTCGGTCGGGTCGGGCTCTGGTGCGGGTGCGCTTGCGTTTGCGTTTGTGCTGGTGCTTGCGGTTGCGGCTTGCGGCTGCGGCTGTGTCTGTGGATGCGGGTGCGGGTGCGGGTGCGGGTGTGGTTGTGGCTACGCTGCGGGCATGAGTATGGTTGCGGGTACGGGCTTGGCTACGGCTGCGGGCCAACCAAGACTTATCTTTTTATAGAATATATTTTTAAATTATTTTCTTAATGAATTTAAAGCTAAATTAAATTTTGTCTTAATGTGGGGGGCGTCTGACCCGGCGAGAATCACTCTTGACCGTTTTAATTCCGTTTTAAACATTAAGTCCATGCTCCATGCACGGAATTGAATTTCAAACATTATGTCCATGCTTCATGCATGAAATTTATTGCCATTAAAATTATTCTCTTCTTTTGCCTATAAAAGAAAAACGAATTCTTCATTTCAACTCACTCCAGAAGCATCTACTATCCTGTCTTCTTTTCCTCTCTTTTTGCTTTGTTTTGCGCACTGCTTGTTTATTTCCCTTCCACAACTATCTTGATGTTAAGTTCTTGAGGGTGATTTGTATTGTGCTTATACAAGTCATAACGTGCAGTTCTGTTATGTACACATCTCCGCTGTGGGGGTATAACATCTCTCATTCTTGAGGAGTACCCGCGGACTATTGTGTTAAAGACAATTTGTTGAGCAGGTGGCTCTGTCCATTGTGTGTATATCAATTCAATGATTTCTTAACCTTAACATCTTCTTCTGTTTAGTGCTTCCTATTGTTGCAGATCCAACAGTTTTTATTCCAGGAAAATCTATTTTAGCCGTCTATTGTCACAAAAAGGATTAAAGATAAAAGTTTGGGCAGAATATTCAAATTGGGATATTAAGAAAGTATCTTTTGAACCCTTAGATATTTAAACAATATTTGATCTTACTTGTCGTTTGGACCCAAAAAAACAAATTTAAAGGTTATTCAACTAATTAATTGTAAGATAAACATTTAACTTTTTCATGCTCATATTTATCTAAATATATACCATTTTTTTAAACCAAAACAAAAACCGAATGAAAATAAGTAGACAAAATCATGGGTCTTGATTCATATAACAAAAAAATGTAAGTAGAAGATAACGTGCAAGAACATAAATCGAAGATTGACGCAAACGATTAATGTAGTTCAACATCGTAATGCTTCACAGCCACGGAATAATGAGTGAATGTTTGATGGTTTTTGTTACATAAGGTGTTGGAGCTCCATTAGAAATGAAGTGAGTAAAAGAGATAATGGTCTTTTTCTCTCCCTCCAAAAGTCCCCCCTTTTAACCTAATAACACTTTCATTTTATACACGAAAGTGGATACAGGGAGTTTACTGAATTACCCTTATTATTCTGTAAATTGTTATTGTGTGTGCCGTAATATTGTAATAAGTTACTTCAGCTTTAATTGTGCACCACATGTCAATGTATATATTTTGTACTCACCAACTTACTAATCCAATACAAGGAATATACCGACCATACCTTAGACATGGGAATAATTAACGAATCTCAGCCGAAGAGTATTGACAAAATCCTTCCAACATGTGAATTGGCGATTAAGCTTTGTGGTAATCTATTTCTATCGCGATTTTCTCTGTACAACAACTAGATTTAGAAGTAATTTTAATTTTTTAAATTTAAATACATATACTACGAAATATAACCCCAAGAAATATAACCCCAAGACCTGTTGGGAACAATGGGAAGTCATGGTCTATTCCATCAGTTGAGGCTCTCCCGTATTGTACTGTATCAAAATGGAGTTTTTTTTTTTTTTTTTTTTTTTTATGTTAGCTAACGAAGAGGCTATGCTAGGTAAGGGTTTAAGTCACCTGGTGTACAAATCAAAAATATAAATAAACAAAAAAAATGACGATCTGGATTTCATCTGGAAAAGTTAAGGTGTAAAGAGTGATCTGGATTTGGTCTTGGAAAGTTAAAGGGATAAAAAATAGTCAGGATTATAAGATATATTTTTAGTTTTGGGATAAATAATGGTCTAGATATATTTCACTACTGAGATATATTCCTGCCTTACAACTAGCCGATGTGATTTCTCACACCCTTTCAATTTTGGACAGATCAAAACAATCCAATAGTGCGTGTCTCCCCATTTTATGTCTCACTTGAACCAGATCCTTCTCGTTCATTATTATTTCCATTAATGCGGCCTTCTTCTTCGCTTCTTTCCCTTTCATATATCCTATACCTATCTCTGGGTAATCAAATCCATTTATTCAGATCAATAATTCATACCGAATAATTATAGATTCAGAAACGCCTTTTTGATGAAGCATGATATAGGGGCTCTAAATTCAATTGAGGGGCTCCCAGTTGAGGCGAGGTGACCCAATTTTCCGATAAGGGATGTCCTAGGGGTTTTGTTAAATGTCGATTTTACCCTTATACCAATTAAAACCTAAACTCTTTTAACATTATTCATAACTTTTAAAAACTAAACCAAAGAAAAACCCAACCGTAATCCATCTCAATTCATCGCCGATTCGCAAAATTCATCGTCGATTAAACTCAACAATTCGAGATGAAGAAGCATACTAAAGGCGTTAAAGGTAGTAGTGATGGCAATCGACCCTGCTCCTTTCAACCTAATCAAGAGATTCAAGAAGAAATAGATAGTGAAAAGCAAAATCAATCACCGAAAAGTCCAACAATGGTGTATCTAAGGTACTGTAGAACACCCATGTATTCTTAGAACTTGTAATTGATTTATTCGCATGTTTGATTGTGTTTTTGGGAAAAAAATGTTGGACACAGTTGATATTACGGTTGGGTCCGTGTGAAAACCCAACCGTAATATTTCATGTTCTTGAGTATTACGGTTGGGTTATTTTCAATACCCAACTGTAAATCAAAGGGAAGAAGATGAATAGTTCAGGATATTACGGTTGGGTTTCAAAAGATAACCCAACCGTAAACAATTTGCGCCATTTTTTAAAAATAATTTACGGATGGGTTTTGAGAAAAACCCAACCGTAACAATAGCGTCCATAGAAATTTGGTTAGAGTATTACGGTTGGGTTTTAAGAAAAACCCAACCGTAAAAATAATGTGCACATCAGGCTACATGTGAATTACGGTTGGGTTTTTGTTAAAACCTAACCGTAACATATGGACAACATTTTGTACTAAAACTTTACGGTTGGCTTTTGAGAAAAACCCAACCGTAACAATAGCGCACATAAAATCTTTGTTTTTGTATTACGGTTGGGTTTTAAGAAAAACCCAACCGTAAAAATGATGTGCACATCAGCTATATGTGAGTTACGGTTGGGTTTGTGTTAAAACCTAACCGTAAAATATGGGAAAAAATTTTCTACTAAAATTTACGGTTGGCTTTTGAGAAAAACCCAACCGTAAATAATCCTGTGTAGTAAATTTTTTTTAGTTGAAGTTGAATTGCTTGGAAATTATCTAACTTGTATTGCTTGTGTGTTGTAGGAAGAATAAGAGGGCTAACAATTTAACACCAATTTCTCACACTCCAACCCCTCGCCACGGAAAGCATTTAGGGGTTCAGAAGAGAGGCGTGAGTAAGACCCATAATCCCTCTTTTGAGGTAGGTGCTGGTAGTTTTCCTCAAATTGCAGAAGAGGAATATAATGTGTTCTAAGGCTTGGGTGATCTACCAACACCTAGAGGTTCTCTTGTGATTAGAGAACCACCACAAGAGCAACAACACGAGGAAGAAGAGCGGGACAGAGAACAACATGTCCCTCAAGGCAAAGGTAAAGAAATTCGAAAAGAAAAGGCAAAGAAAAGGGTTGCCAAAGAAATTCCCAAAGAAAAGGCCGAACCTCAACTGTGGCCTAAGAGGAGGAATGGAGGACTATGGGGTGAGGCCCCAGAAAAATCTGCAATATTATTTGGTTATCCCCATTCATGGGCTGTCAAAGTTGCTGCGACCAAGGTATCATTCTAATCACTTCTCTTATTCTGTTAAATTTTGGTTTGTTAACTTCTGTAAGTAAAACAAATTTGTTTTTATTCTTTGTAGGATCATACACAGGCGATCAAGAAATTGGTTCGTCAAAGGGCTCAACATTGGCCCTTAACTGATGAATGTACGGCCGTACAAATTCTCGTAAATGGTACCGGGTTAGCTCCCGGAATTACCAATTCGATGTGGGAGTATGACAGTGTCGTCTGCGCAGCCTTCAGGGAACGTTATTGGCCTGAAACCGATATGTTTCATCTCCCATTCGGCGAGATGACTATAACGCCGGATGATGTCCAATCAATTCTTGGCCTGGAGGTGGATGGTAAATCAGTGTTTGAGGGTTTTGACAACAACATGTCATGGAGTGATGTTTATGCACTTGTTAAAGATACACTTGGATGGGAGAAGACCGAAGCCGAATCTGAGTTTAAATTGGTCAGTGGAGATAAACCGGGGATGCCAACGAAGAAAGGTCAAGCTATGAGCAAGAAAATTTTGCTGCGTTCACTAAGGGAGAAGTTTGGAGGGACCGCAAAGTTGGAAATGGCTGGGGTCGTCATAGATGACACTAGAGCTATTCGAACAACCAGAGCTTATCTTCTATATATGCTCGGCACCATCTTTTTTGGTGACAACTCGGGCAACAGGGTCAACGTTCACTATCTTCAGTGGTTTCAGGGTAATCTCGGGATGACGCATCAGTACTCGTGGGGAACTGCCACCCTGGCTTACCTACTTGCTAACCTTCGAAAAGCTTCGAGGGTTAGGGAAAATGAGATTGCCGGTAATACCGGTCTGCTTCAGGTAATTTATTGTTTGAATTTCAATGTTTAACTTTAATTTATTTTTTTCTCATTTTCTTATATTAATATTTATTATCTTCATAGACATGGGTATATGATCACTTTCCCAGACTGGCTCCTCAAACGAGCGGTGATGTTACTGGAACTACGGGAAAGAAATTCTTCTTCACCGGGTCCCAGGCAAAATATAAAGAAGTGCTCATAGCAAAGATGAGAAAAGAAATAGATGCTTTCACGGTTGAAGATGTTATTTTCGATCCTTATGTGAAGATTAGCATAGAGGGTGATGGACATGTTGAGGATTTACGTGTATTGTCGGACGTGGCAGGCCACAACGGCTCTTTGTACCATCCGTTTGGGTACGTGATGTCCAACCCCCGTCGAACTCTCCGCCAATATGGATACGTCCAAACAACGGTGATACGCGAAATGTTTAATTGTGTGTGAATGGGTCGATGATCGAAGGGCCAAACATCGTGCTAAACTATGAGCTAACGCCTTCGGTCGCGGTTTGGAATAACCGCAATGATCCGAAATACCAAGTCGAAAGAACAGAGTTAACTCCCTCTCCGGGCACAAAAGAGGCTGCAGAAGATTACTTGGATTGGTATCGCCATTTTGGTCATCCAACTATCATCAACAATGATCCTGAGACTTTGGAAATCAACACAGAAGATGGTTTCTGGAAGAAGGCATATTTCAATTTGGTACGTACATTATTTTTGTTATTAATGTTTTTAAGATTTATTACTAAACACTCATCCTACTTTTATTTTCATATGTGAATAGAAAAAGAAAGCCGTTGCATTGGCGGACTCTATTAATCCATGCCTAAGCACAATTGATGTGAGGACGCCTGACCAGCTCCAAGCTTTGATTAGGGAGCTTCATCATGAAGTTGAGGATGTGCAGCAGACTTTAAAGAGGAGTAGACCCGCTACAAGAGGCGCGACTACAGATGCGAGTACTACTAGAAGAGAGCCGCAAGCATCGGATGAAGAGACACATGATGAAGCCGAGGATGCGCAACGTGGTGCTCGTACTCGAGGCGGTCGTGGTGGAGCTCGTACTCGTGGTGGTGCTGCTCATCGTAATGTTATGAGCAAAAAAAGAGCTCGTCAAAGTCATCGACCTACCCATCCTCCTTCTCCCTAACTCTATGTCTATGGTTTTCTTTTGTGTGGGTGAATTACTTGTACCTTTAATGTGAAGTTGGATTTGAAGTTTGAATTTAACTTGCACGTGAATTATAAAAATTAAACTTAAAATTTATTTTTCAGTTATCTGAAGTTGGAAACCATGCATTGGGAAATCCAGGTAAAAATACCCAGACACATTAGTGTTACGGTTGGGTTTCCAGGTAAAACCCAACCGTAAAACTGGAAAAATGAAAAATGTGATAGGTTTACGGTTGGGTTTTGTCCAAAACCCAACCGTAAATTCTACTGGATAACTTTAAATTTGATTCTCTAATTTGTGTGTTTTTCGTTTTTTCTTTGTTTGAATGACCCAATTTACCTTCAAATTTAGTTAAAATGATTGAATAAGTTCAAATTTTTGATTTTGAAACCCAAATTTGACCTTAAAACTCAAAGCTACAAAGGATGGTTTACGGTTGGGTTTTCAGCCAAAACCTAACCGTAAACATATGAGAAAATGAAAATTGTTGAAGGTTTACGGTTGGGTTTTGTCTGAATACCCAACCGTAAACAGTATCCTGAAAATGTGACAGTTTTACGGTTGGGTCTGTTGCCAAAACCCAACCGTAAGTACAAGTCATTTTAAAACAATAGTTTTACGGTTGGGTTTTCAGCCAAAACCCAACCGTAAATTCTACTGGATAACTTAAAATTGGATTCTCTAATTTGTGTGTTTTTTCGTTTTTTTCTTTGTTTGAATGACCCAATTTACCTTAAATATAGTTAAAATGATTGAATAAGTTCAAATTTTTGATTTTGAAACCAAAATTTGACCTTAAAACTCAAAGGTACAAAGGATGGTTTACGGCTGGGTTTTCAGCCAAAACCCAACCGTAAATGTATGACCTCAACACAT
>JAJJMC010007837.1:314939-374059 GCA_023531435.1 Papaver californicum
AAGGTACAAAGGATGGTTTACGGTTGGGTTTTCAGCCAAAACCCAACAGTAAATGTATGACCTCAACACATCAATTCCCAAGGATATTACGGTTGGGTTTTGAGTCAATATCCAACCGTAAATTCTACTGGATAACTTAAAATTGGATTCTCTAAGTTGTGTGTTTTTCGTTTTTTCTTTGTTTGAATGACCCAATTTACCTTAAATATAGTTAAAATGATTGAATAAGTTCAAATTTTTGATTTTGAAACCCAAATTTGACCTTAAAACTCAAAGGTATAAAGGATGGTATACGGTTGGGTTTTCAGCCAAAACCCAACCGTAAATGTATGACCTCAACACATCAATTCCCAAGGATATTACGGTTGGGTTTTGAGTCAATACCCAACCGTAAATTCCATTTGAGGAAAGTTTTGGGTCATTTTTGAAGTTTTTTTGGGTTTTCAAATAGAGCCGTTGAAACCTTGCACGACCCATTTTTCAAAATATAGCCGTTACACTTATGGTTTATAAGTGAAATAGTTGAGTACATATCCAACCCATCCATTTTTTTAAAAAAATTAAACCTTTATGTTACAACAATCATCTCCAACAAAACTAGTACTCTAACATAGTGGAATATGGGTCAACCTGGGATTAAAAATCCAGATTTTTTTTTGGATGAAGATTTATGTATTTGCCGCAACTATATATTATGTTTTCCAAAAAGAGGAGAAGAAAGAAGGCAAAGTGGTATAACGAGTCCGAGTTATTGGCAAACAATCCATGAAAACTTTTGTTCTGAAACCGGCAACCCTTATAACCGTGATCACGTCAAGTTGATTTGTCGATATAACACTATACACCGATACGTAGAAGAATTTATGGCATTAGTTCGTATTATTGGTCAACTACGACTTAGGGTGAAACCGAAGATGAGGTGTTACAGAGATCTCTTCAGGAATGGAGGAGATGGAAAATATGGCCCTTTTTATACCTACCTCATTATCACATCCTAAAGGACTTTTTGCTCACTCGCAAACCTATTTATTAGTTCTTTTGTAATGCCATTTGGGTTTGTTAGTGGTAATTTCAATTATATCCCAGGTTACTTTAATGATTTCATGGGTTGTAATGTGGTCAAAAATTTGATGTTTACATAAATTTTGTGTTTTGAACCCAATTTTGAGTGAATTGAAATTCCAAAAAAAGGCTAACAAAAATATTTACGGTTGGGTTTTGAATGCAAACCCAACCGTAAACCTTCCAGAGTAAAATTCACCCAGGTTTACGGTTGGGTTTGGACTCAAAACCCAACCGTAAACGTGACAGTTTTACGGTTGGTTTTGGAGTCATAACCCAACCGTAAAACTGGGGGAAAAAACCCTGGAAGGTTTACGGTTGGGTTTGCACTCAAAACCCAACCGTAAAATTATCATAATTGTGTAGTGACTGGTTTACGGTTGGGTTTTCAGTGAAAATCCAACCGTAAACCTGGGTGAATTTTATAGTCACACATATGATATTCCAAATTTTTCATTTCCAAAAAACTATATTAATATTATGATTCCTCCAACATACATATGATATTGTTACTACCAATATGCCTTCCAGGTTTACTATATTATCATTCCGACTCCGAGTCAGAAACAAATGATATGAATTGAAAGGTCGGGGAGGGTTTTAATGCCTTCCAGAGTTCGAAATTTTGCTTGAACTGGTGACACCAAGACTTGGCGATATCACCGTCGTATCCATCCTATAACGGGGGTAATGGACTTCCTTCATTCAACTTGAGACCGACATAATGGCAGTTCTGCACCAGCCCAATCACACATCTTCTATTAGCCAATTGTTCGACAAATGTTGATCTTGTTGGTGCAAATGTAAAACAATATCCATTTGAGATATAATTTATGACGCAATTGAAAGCGTTGGCGAGGATTTGCCCACATATTGGCATGCTCATCCAATACTCTCTAGTGCAATTCTTGTTGCCTATTAAACGCCTTTCGAGAGCGATGAACTCCTCGTTTAACAACGACTCTTCATCTCTATATGCACACATCATTGGCTTGTATAAATCCAGGTAAGAGCGTATTTCAACCGCTGACTTATGCCTTACATAAGTTACTTCGTCCATACCCAACCCTGCTGCTCCGCTAAATGGTCCAACTTGTTCGATGAATACATGGTATCCACAATTACCATCACCGGCAACATCGTCGGCGGCCTTTATGTATGGACGAAAAAAAGCCGAAAACGATGATATATAATTTTCATAAATAATGTGCTCGGTTCGGACGATTTTGCCATTCTCAATTCTTGAAAAGTTAGATGGAAATTGCATCAATCCTCTTGCAATCCGGATCGTATATGGCTCTTCAACCGCTAATGTATTGCCTTTAAGTTTTTATTTTCTTCTTGCTAATTCTTTCATACTAACTCTTTTTTTTTCTTCTTGCTAATTCCTTCATACTTACTCTTCTTGAGTTTGGGTGTGGAGGAACGTTTCCCTTGGCACCAAGTACAATTGTTGAACTTTCTTGAGTGGGAACCGCGAGACCTTTTCCTTTAATATCTACTATACTTGGTCCCCCTTGTTCCGTTTGACTTATTTTTCGTTGAGCATCATCCTCCTTCTCATCCTCTGCTTCATATTCCTTTTGCAAATTCTCAAATGCAGAAGGGTTTCTTTTCTTTGATTCTTCATGCAATTCCCTAGCTTTTTTGCGTCCCACGGCCCTCGATTCTTTGGTAGAATGCCTACCTTTTCTCTTCTCTCTAATTGGTTCCTTGACAGCGTACCTTGTGTGCGGAAACACGAAGTAACTCAACTTCGTCAACCAAATTTGCCTTTGCGCCTTATTTAATGTATCGTATTTCTTGGCTAAAGCCTTTCCAACGTGGGTGTCGGCAAACGATGCATCAAAATCTTGCTCGACGATGGGTTCATCGAAAGATAATTGTTCCAAAACGGATCAATATCTTGAATTGGGATCACACCGTCTTCTTCGTACTTGGGCATCATATGCCGGCAGGGAAGTCCCAAACTTGACATGTTAGGACAAACACACTCTTCTTCTCCGTGTAAGTTGCGCAATCTATAGTGCTTAACTTCGTACATTATCTTCTCAATAGCACAATGCGACACCTTATAAAAAATACTTTGGAGCAATGGTTCGTCTTTATAGCTGACGTGTTTTCTAGAAAGGCTTTTTTCAAAAGATTCCTTAACTCTGTCAAGGTCACGGGGAAAATAATCGTGCATCGCTTCGAAGACCGTAACAAACCCACCATCAAAATTATGAAGCTTCTTCTTCATTCTGTTGTGAGATGACTCCACGGTACTTGTAGCTTGGTTGTCAAAGTGCCTATATTGGTTTGTGAACGCCGCTACAAACTTCTCTTTGTGGGGATTCAACCAATGGTCCATCAAATAGTTCACAACTTTTGGATAATTACTCCAATGCAAGCATAACATACGAACATTTTCTTCATAATCTTCCTTGGTGATAGACCATGTCAAAGCGTCCCATTCAGTTTGGAAACTAGCCCATTTTAGTTCCGCCAATTTGTCGTCCTCCTCGAATTTTTCTTTGGCCGTTTCTTGTTCTGAAACCGGCAATTTTTTAATTCTCTCCATCTCGCTTTTCTTTGTTGGCCGAATAATCGTTTTGCACTTGGTTTGAATATTGTTCCACAAGTGGAACGTGCAAAGAAGATGATGAACATCTGCGAATACCCTTGCAATGGCATTCATCAAGCCTTGTTCTTTGTCGGTGATAATTACCTTAGTATATCCTTCAAAGTAGAATAATTTAATTTGTTCCAATGCCCACACATAGCTTTCTTCGAGCTCGTTTCTCAAGAAGCAAAAGGCAACACTAAACGGGGACTTGGTAGAAGTTTGGCCTACAACATTCAAAACCGGGAGCTCATACTTGTTAGTTTTGTACGTGCAATCCATCATAAGCACTTGATGGGAGCACCGTGCTAACTTTATAAACTCGGGATGAGCCAATATAATATGCTTAATTTCTTTATTCTCATCTTCTTCGTGAAACATGGTGTAGTTTTTCGTCTCCCCCAAGTACAAAAGTTGTTGGATCAGGTCCCTTTCTTCCCATTTCTCACGCTTCAACTTGGCTTTGGCGTTGTAGATTGTCTCCAACGTAGACACATTATTTGAGTTTATTTTCTTCAAGTGCCCGAGTATATCACTGGGTTTCAAACGCTTATCCGTCATATCGTCTACGATGAGATTTTCTTCCTTGGTAAGCCGCGACATAGAAGGATGCGTTAACAAAGTCTCTGGTGGTAGGTGGTTGTGACGACCGCATACAACTGTAGACAAGAACCACTTATTCTCGTTGTTCTTACGAAATTGAAGCTTGAAAGGACATCCCGTCTTCTTAGTGTAAGTTTTTCGCTTGATCTTCGTCTTTGGTACATACTCAGTACCCTTCTTTGCATGTATTGTGTATTGTCCACTGCACTCACAAACCATTTGAAAGCGGTTGTGTTTTTGTTGGTTGTTACAAACAATCACACACATGATGAGTTTCCCATGTTCTTTAGCCCACTTCTTTGCATCATCTTTTTTATGCCACGTCTACATGGCCCAAGAACAGAAAGTTAGGAGAAAAAAAATGGCATTATGACAATTGTCGAAAGGGATTAACAACTTATCTATAACCTACCAGGTCGTTCAAATAGTGATCCGTAGTATCTATAGTTTCAATATCATTTGGAGGAGGCTGATCATACATTGGTTGAGGTACAACCGCGAGCTGAACAAAAAAGATCAAGGCATTACGCAACAAAACATTAAAACCAATAAGTTTACGGTTGGGTTAGAAGCGTCAGACCCAACCGTAAAAGTGTCAGACCCAACCGTAGAATCGACGGAACCAACCGTAATACAACAAAAAAAAGCCAAACAATTTTACGGTTGGGTTAAAGAGTAAAACCCAACCGTAACAAGTGCAGTAAATACCCATGCACGTAATAAGTTACGGTTGGGTTTGTGGTAAACACCCAACCGTAAAACTGTGAAACTCTACTTTTCAGAAACTCAAATGTATAGTTACGGTTGGGTTTCTCAAGAAAACCCAACCGTAAACATGCCGGAGTAACAAAAAAACCCACTATTATGTACCTCATTTCCTTAAATATCAGCAAAAAATGAAAAAGAGTTTAAGTTAGAATGATACCTGACTATTCTCAGCAGTTGAATCTTCACTTTGACGACTACTTTCTCCATTTGGTTTAGTTTCAGCATCACAACTTACACTTAAAACCTCTCTACCATCCAAATATTCATACATAGTTGGGTCTCCCTCAATGGGTATGTAGAATTTAGTTTGGCAATCATACAAGGAATCACCCTCCACAAATTTGCCACTAGAATCACTCATTTTGGGTTTTTCAAAATTTTGGGTTAAAACTCTCTTATCTCTCTTCCACTTTTCCCACCAACATAAAACAAATACAAGACTGATTTAAGCATAAAAAATGAAGAATATAGGAAATGAAGATGATCATTTACGGTTGGGTCCGATGACTCAACCTAACCGTAACTACATTTCCACTAAAAAACTTATGTTTACGGTTGGGTCCGATTATTAAACCCAACCGTAATATAATTTGCAATAAAATCACATATTTGTTACGGTTAGGTTTCATTAAAAAACCCAACCGTAAATGATCATCGCACTTAAACTAACATTAAAAATTACGGTTGGGTTCTAAGCCAAAACCCAACCGTGATATAATTTGAACAAAAATCACATATTTGTTACGGTTGGGTTTCATTACAAAACCCAACCGTAAATTATCCCTGAATAGTGACAAAAAAATTACAATTCCAACGGTTTTTTTGTTTGAAAATCTAGCCGTTGGAAATTTTTTCCCTATAAAAGGAAACCTTTCCTTTTCACTTTCTCATTATTCTCTATCCCTTTCATTTATAATTCTAGACTTTCCAACTCATTCTCACCATACCCTTTCAACCATTAAAAATGGTTCGATACACGAATGATGAAGATGTTGCAATTGTTCGAGGGTGGCTTACGATGATTGAACACGCTTACGAGAGAGACTTCTATAACAATAATAGAAACGTTGTTATAGCTGAAAATTGGATGGACGGTCAGGAGGACGATTCTTGGTGGGAGCGGGTGTTTGAAATGTTTGTGGCATTACACGGGAATAGATATCGGAGGACGTGCAGTACCATCAAGGGACGCTTTGAGGCGTTGTATGAAGAAATGGAAAACCTAAAACTGGAAATGAAAATGAGAGTTGGAGCATTTCCCGACGAAACCAATGTGGAAAGAGTAAGTGTGTCAATTAATAAATCGTTCGTTAAAAAAAGATTTAAAATAACAAACTTATAATTGATTTATTTTTTTCAGCATGTCATGGCTAGGGCGCAGTATAAAATCAAATATGGGAAGGAGTTCAAGCATACAAATTGCTATCGTATCTTGGAACAAAGTTTCTATCTTGAGTTTCGCCGTTATGATTAAGTGTTTAAGTGTTTAAGTGTAATCATCTAATGATCTACTGTATTTCGTTTCCTTTAGTTCTTCCTTTAATGTTAAAAATAAGGTTTTTAACAACTCTGGTATTTGATAAGAAAATGAACTAAACCCAAGCATAACTAATTTTGTCTTAAAAACTCCTTTTTACGGTTGGCTTCCATGACTCAACCCAACCGTAACTACAATTCATACTAAAAAAATCATATTTACGGTTGGGTTCGATTACTAAACCCAACCGTAAACAAAATTGTACAAACACCACAACTAGCTTACGGTTGGGTTTCAAGGCAAAACCCAACCGTAAGTATATGATAAAATATACACTAAAACTTACACTAGAAGTTACGGTTGGGTTCGATGACTCAACCCAACCGTAACTACATTTCTTTCTAAAAACTCAATTTTACGGTTGGGTTTGATTACTAAACCAGCCGTAAAAAAAAATTTACAACCACCACAACCAGCTTACGGTTGGGTTTCAAGGCAAAACCCAACTGTAACTATATGATAAAATATATACTAAAAAACTAACAATAGAAGTTACAGTTGGGTTCGATGACTCAGCCCAACCGTAACTAAAATTCCTACTAAATACTCAATTTTACGGTTGGGTTCGATTACTAAACCCAACCGTAAATAAATTGTAGAAACACCACAACTAGATTACGGTTGAGTTTTACCTCAAAACCCAACCCTAAATTCTACGGGATTCTCAAAATTTCAGAATTTCTGTCTCCTTAAAGTACACAATTCCAACGGATTTTTTGTTTGAAAAATCTAGCCGTTGGTTCCTTTTTTCCTATAAAAGGAAACCTTTCCTTGTCACTTTCTCATTATTCTCTATCCCTTTCATTCTCATTATAATTCTAGACTTTCTCATTATTCTCACCATACCCTTTCAACCACTAAAATTGGTAAATACATACACGAATGATGAAGATGTTGCAATTGTTCGAGCGTGGCATACGATGGTAGAGCATGCTTACGATAGAGCCTTCTATAACAACAATAACAACGTTGTTTCACAAGAAGATTGGCATGAAGATCAAGATACTGAAGAATGGTGGAAGCGTGTGTTTCGAATGTTTGCGGCATCAGAGGGGAATGTAAATCATAGGACGTGGAGAGCCATCAAGAGACGGTTTGAGACGTTGTATAGACAAATGAACAACTTAAAACTGGAAATGCAAATGAGATTCGAAGCAAATCCCTACGAGAACGGTGTGGAAAGAGTAAGTTTGTCGATTAATAAATCGTTAATTAAAAAGAGATTTCAAAAACTCAAACTAATAATTGATTTGTTTTTTCAGCATGTCTTGGCTATAGAGCAGTATAGAATCAAATATGGAGAGGAGTTCAAGCATACAGATTGCTATCGTATTATGGAAACAAGTCGGGTGTTTGATTATCGTCATTATCTTTAAGTGTTTAAGTGTAATCATCCAATGATCTATTGTATTTCGTTTCCTTTGTTTTTTCCTTTAATGTACTACTTTAAATCTATTACAATAGAATGAATAAGTTAAAAAGGTGTGTTTTAAACCCAATTTGGAGTATATTGAAAATCAAAAAAAAGTTAACACGATCATTTACGGTTGGGTCCGATAACTAAACCCAACCGTAATATAATTTGTACAAACTCTACAACTTTTTTACGGTTGGGTTTTAAGACAAAACCCAACCGTAATTCTATGTTGAAATTGCAACAAAAATTAACAGAATATGTTACGGTTGGGTTATAAGCCAAAACCCAACCGTAAATTCTACTGGATAACACAAATTTGGATTATCTAATTTGTGTGTTTTTCGTTTTTTCTTTGTTTCAAACACCCAATTTACCTTCAATCTAGTAAAAATGATTGAATTATTTCAAAATTTTGATTTTTAAAACTCAAATTTAACCAAAAAAATCAATTCTCAAAAGGATGTGTTACGGTTGGTTTTTCCTTTAAAACCCAACCGTAACTATGGGAAAAAATGGTGTTCATTATTTTTCTTCTACTTACGGTTGGGTCTGGTTTAAAACCCAACCGTAACTGTGGGAAAAAGATGGTGTTCATCATTGTTCTTTGATTTACGGTTGGGTTTTGTTGAAAACCCAACCGTAAATCTGGGCAAAAATGGTGTTCTTCGGTGTTCTTATGGTTACGGTTGGGTTCGACATGAAACCCAACCGTAAATTTCTCTGAACAACAAAATTTGAATCTTTCAAATCGTGATTTCATCAAATTTGAGCCATAAAGAGATCAAGAGTATAAGTTAAAGGTATGCTCAATGCTACTATGGTTTATTGAATCAAAATCTAGGGTTTAAAAAAAAAACGACAAAATTTTCTTAAATTTCATCTAGTTTTTCTTCCCACCAAACACAAATTAAAAATAAAAAATTCAAATCATTTGATTAAGTAAAAGATTATGTTTAATTAATCATGATTAGCTTAATTTAATCTTAACTAATTAATGTAATTAAGATTACTAATCAGGGGTGGTTTGGATATTGTGAAAATACTATGGATAAAGAGTTTGAGTTTTACTTCATAATGTCCCTATTTCGTCTTATTAGAGGAGCCCCGCAATTGAATTTGAAGCCCCTATATCAGGCTTCTTTTTGATTCCCTTTGGATTAATTTCACATAACCAGACTCAATCAACCTCTCCCTCTCGGCAATTCTAGGAATTTATTTTCTCAACCTGAATCAGGTGCATATTAACTTGAACGAATTTTCAGATATATTTACTTATTTAACAAAGTGAGTGGTGTTGTTGATTGATAGACATACAAAATGAGTCTCTACAGGGATATCAGGTAGCCCTAGATTAGTTAATTTATCAAAACCCCAAAGTTTTGACGTTTTGTTCAAAACCCTAATTTTGATTTTCTTGGATGAGTTTACTTATATGAACCTTTTATCTTATACTTTTATTAATGGTTCCTCTGTTTTTTTGCATCAGATTTGGAGCTTTACCATGAAATCAGCATGTTGTAAAAATGAGATTGTTATCCACACAGATCCAAAAAACTGTGAGTATGTAATTATCAGCGGGGCTTAGAAAAAGATTGAGGATTACGATGTTGAAGATGCAGATACTTTTGAACTCCCAGCAGATGAAGGTTGGCTTTTGATACCTAAGCACAAAGATGATACTTTTAGTTATTGGTTTGTTTAGAATCCGAACCTCATTTAATCAATTCATTTTGTAGAAAGAGGAAAGCTTGCAGATCCATTCTACCGCCTTGAACACCAGGAAGAGGATTTACAGAAAAAGAAATAAGTTGAACCAGTACTGGTGCGCTTGCAGTGCGTTTCTGATTCTAGGCATTTAGATGATTTCTCCCTTAACAAAGGTCTCCGATCTCGACTTAGGGTACATATTTCTGTTCTAATACTTCAAGTTTGAGTTTGTTTTCCTTTCTGCAATGTTTGGTTTCATGTTTTACTTTTTTTTCACCTGATTTTGTAAACTTACTCTTCAACTTCGCATCATGCAGAGTCAAAAGAAAAGGGTTGTAGAAGAAGAGGTTGCCTCTGCAAAAATGGGTCTTGCAATAAGGCTACTGCCACGATCAGAAGAAGATAATTCAGAGGAAAAGAATTCCAAATTTTCTCGAGAAATTAGAGTCTCACATCTGACTTCGAATTGATAGGTATGTTCTCCATTTGTTCCAAAATTTTTCTTAGAATTTAATGGAGAATAAGCGATGTTGTTAGATATCGATTGGTATTTGTATGTTCTAGCCAACAGATTAGATGATTTGTTAATCATAGTTCACATAAACTTAGTGTGTATAAAAATGATTATATACTTGATTTAATCTATTAGATGTATTCACTAATTCACTAATGGACAATAATTGAAACTTGAATCTTCCTTTCTGATTACCCAGTTTTTTTTATTTAACCATTTTTGGTTGTATAAAAATTGTTGTATTTCTTTATGGTATCATTTTGTTTTTGATATTAGTTTTTTTTATAGCTTATACATGGCCACTAATTCGAAGCTTGGTATTCCTCCAACATTAGATATAGACTATCAGCGGTTTCATGTACCACCGACCAGTATTGGTTTTGCCGTCGAGAAGAGTTGAAGTAATGGGTTTCGATTTGATTCACTACTGCCATTGAAAGAGCTTGATGCTGTTGGAGATGGTGAACACCGAGAAGAAGAGTTGATGGTGGAAGAAGTGCAGAGAAAAGAAGAACAGGGAAAGATGGTGATTGTGGCAGCGAGATTCTTGGCCGAAAATTGAGAGTTGATGGGTTCTGTGGACGTGAAACAGATAATGATGTTCGCTGGTGGTTTGAGTATCATTAATTTTTTGAGCAGAGAATGGAGTGGTCTGTTGCTGTTGATTGTCATGGATTGTGTATGAATGCTTTGTACGGAAGGAGATAAGAGGATGTCGAGAATTACAACCAAACTCATGCCGGAAACACCACCAAAGTTGCGCGGTATGTTCTTGCTCCTCTCTGTTTTGTGAAGTATACGGAGAAGTGGCTCGAGTTTGGATAATTTGGCGTGAATTTGTAAGTGGGAAATTCAGCCAAGGAAGGAGATCTGATGATGATAATGGTGATTTGGGGGAGAAGATTAGTGAAGTCTTTACAATTTTCGTTGTTTTAGAAGATTCGGTTTACCTCAGACTTGAGTTAGCAGCAAGGAAATGATTGGAGAATCACCACCACCCTTCTCCTCCCTCTCATTGAAATTCTCTTCAAATCACCACCGCCACCCTCCTTTTCCTCCCCCTCACAATTTTATACCATACACAAATCATAATTGGAATTTTGGAATTACTTCTGATTGAAATTGAATCACCACAACCACCACCCTCCTCCACCTCCTTTGAAATCGCAGTATTCTTTGAAAAAATAGTTAGGGTTTCTTCTATTTCATTAAAAGGCAATAATTTCGGTTTTAATTCTCACAAAAAAATTTAATCAAGGCTGAAATTGAACCTTCAGATTTCATTATACTCTCCAGGTACTTTTGAGATCTACATGTAAGTAATAAATTTCATGAACTGTGGATGTTATTTGGTTTCTCTGATCAATCTAATTTTGTTTAATTAAACAGTTGAAGGTGGAAGAGGGGGTCCTGTTGTAGAGTATGAAAGACGAATTGCTGCAGGCGAGATAATGGATGGTGATAGTTGTCAGGTATTGTGTGTAATTGGGTTTAGGCGTTGAAAATTATATGAATCTGAGTTATCTACTTGATAGGCATTTGTTCAAACCCTACTATTGGAACAAAATCATGGTGTCTGTTTTGGTTTAATGTCATCTCAAATCAAATAACTGTATGATAATCATCCAAATGATTGAATGTAAATTTAGTATAGTTTGTTTTGATATTATTCACTCACCCATGGCTCTGAGATGCTACAAAAGAAATAAGTTAGACCTTATCTGTATCAATTAATTAGCAAGTCTGATGAAAACAAAACCAATAGATACTGATCCTATTTTATTCGAAGAAAAACAGATATGAATTTAGATTGGGTAGAGGAGACTGGAACCCCTAGCCAAAGTAAATGGCTCAATCGTTTTGCTCTTTCTGTAATTAGAGTAAGAATATATAAGAACCTTTACTTAATGTTTTTAAATGTTATTCTCATATTGAATGCACATCAAGTTTTTTTCTTCTGTCTCTGTCGCTCTTTAGAGAAGATGTCGTTTGATTTTTTCTGCGGCTATCATACATTACTGGAAACGGTTGAAAAAAGCCGAGTTTATGTAGCTTTTCTTCTGTAGTAGCAAAACGTAATTTGGAGTTACAACTATTATGCAGGGTTTGGAAAAGTTAAGTTTATGTCCGTTTTCCTTATTCTAAAGATAAGTCTTTTCAAGTTGAAGTAATCCTAAGGTGTTTGGGTCTGAGTTGCAGTGGATAGAAAAAATTGTAAAAGAGAACGAATGTTTAAAGTGAATATCTTACATGCCCATGATAACTGAATATCTTCGTATCCAATATTGAATTGAAATGCATTGGAATGTTTCTGAGTGAGTATCCATGTTTCTGAATTATGTTTCTTGACTATGAGCATTGATACATCTATATGCCATCTGTTCCACATTTATCTAAAAAATCTGCTTTTGGGGACTGGGTGGTAAGATTAATCGCTCCAGATTCTAGCCTTTGATGTATAATTTTAGCATTCCATCTCTTAATTTTTGTGGATTTGTATAATTAGGGATTCACTATGAATGCGTTGGAAAGTTAAAGATGTAAAGAAGTACATGAGTCCCATCTCTTAGCACAGTAATAGAAGTATATGTAAAAAGTTAGTGTATCACTTGAAAGGGTTTTGCTTTGGTGTTGAAGCTGAAATAAGCTATTTTTTGCATCACAGAAGCATTCTGATGTATTCTGTATGTGGATGGTGTTGTGATTACAATAGATATCCAGAGAACATCTACAATTGATGCTTATGGGCCTTGCAAGTTCACCGAGGTAAAAGTTATATGCGTTTGGCTCAAATGTTCTTTTAATTTTCTATTGTTGCAAGAAATAAATTTGATGGCATGAAAAATTTGGACCCATTTTAATTGGAAATAAGCAAAAACAGAAGAATCAAATGCCTTTGAATTTGGATATTATCTGTGTGACGATCTATAAAAAAAGTAAGTTTGATTTTCATGGTTTTGATGTAAGATCCTTTATCCATCTCTAAAGTATTTTTCTTTTGATTTTCTTCCTAAGTTATTTTGGGGTTTTGTAGGGTGAGAATGTTGTTGGACCGGAGAAATCAACACAAACGTTTAGATCTTCATAGAATCCGAAGGAATTGAGCTAGACCGTAAAATGTCGTCTTTCTTAAATTCGAAGGGATTGAGCCGTCTTTCGATTTTGGTCGAAAATGCTGTCTATTGCCTGTTGTCTCTCAAGATGATTATTGTAACTTATGCAAAAGATAATATTTATAAATAAATAGCCCTTTACTGCTTGCTGTTTTGGTCAGTTCTAATTCCTATTCTTTTTGTTTTACGCAGAGGACACCATTAATAAACAGAATCTCCTAACCTGAGGCCTATACTCATGATGTAAGCAATTTCTTAGATAAGGGATCTAACACTACCTTTTACTGCAATGACATAGACTCATTCCTGTCTCATACTACCTTTTCAATTGTGTACCAGGTGGTAGAAGCATTCAAAATGTTGACATCTGATGACAAGGGAAAAACAATTTTGATCAATATTTTGATAGGTAACGTGCTTCAAATTTATTAAATTTATTATTATTTATCGGTTTTCTTTAGTTACCAACAACTGATTGAATTTAGTATTGACAATTACGACAATGTGAGAACCTTTGCAAAACCCTTCAAATCAGTGTGCCTATTTCTTTAGAAATCTAAGATGTCGAGCTATTATTATAGTTGAGCACCCCAACCCACAACGTGGGGTTCATATATGCAATGAAATGTTATGAGAAATGACTTTATAATGTATATGAAACGACAAAGGCACCTGTTTTAAGATAATCATGGAATTGACAATACTGATATCTATGTTCTTCCAGTTCAATAGTGCTATGACTTTTTTGTAAAATGTTACAAATTAATATGGTCGCAGTTTTGTGTATATCTCCACTCCGTCTTTCTTAAAAATGCACCCACATTCTTCTTTTTCGTGTATTCGTCTTCGTCTTCATCTTCGTCTTGATCATTTTATATTTTTTATTATATGCAGAACTTTTTGCTTAGAGTCATGAGCGTTGATTCATGGCCGTTGTCTTTGTGGATGTCAAAAAACCACCATGCATAAATGGTTATGGAGGAGGTAGTATTTCTGCATGGCAAGTTGGCATACCTGTTAGGCAGGATCCATGCCTTGACAGTCTCTAGAACTAAATATCTTTATAAATGTAGTGGAGGCAAGTCTCGAAGGATGGAGAACTTGAAAAAATTCCAAATTATGAGTTTACAGATCTAGGCTTTGCATGGACTTCTCTTGACCACAGAGACTGCTGGCTTATCTTATATGTCCCAAGTGCAGGTAATTTTGGAGATTGTTGTTTCCGCAGTAAAAAGTGAAAAATGCATGAATTGTAGACCAGCAGGTACAAGCTTCTATATGCATTTCTTTTTCTAGCATGACCATAATGTCCTTGCATTTTATATTGTTCCTAAACATAACATGCTACTTTTATAATAACCTGAACAACTAATGTTGAAAATTATCTGTCTGCTATTGATATCCCAGGTTAGTCGTTTTTTCTTCCGGTGTTTCTGATTCTTATTTGCAGGCTACTCTCTTGCTTGGTATGGAAATTCACGTGTACTGGATGGGTTGAGCTCCCACAAAATGCCTTATCAATACTATTGTTGCTGCTTTTAGCCTGTACTGGCCCCTGAAAGCATCTTCTTTTCACACTGTAAGGTTTTTGACTTTCTCTAAACCACTGATTTGTGGCGCAATGGTAGCACATTTGAATCCACGTCGGAAGGTTACATGTTCGATTGATGTCAGGTCTAGATGCACAATAGACATGAAGCCTCACAAAAATTGTCGCTCGAGCTTTTAAAATTAAGATGAACCAGCTGATGAGGTAACTATGCAAGTTTTTTTTTTTGAAAAACAGGAATAGTAACAGGAGGTCGATCTAATACTAATCCATTTCATATTTATTATGTGGCAAAGCTTTAAAAAACCTAATTTTTGTTATCAGTGAGGCAGATTCCATTGATAGAAAATGTTGAATGTTTGTGATGGGTATCACTCCTAAGGTAGAAACAATAATATCAGATTAATCAGAATCACGCTCCAACAAGATATTGGCCCACTTTGTTGTTGAGGTATTAGACAGACTCAGACCTCTTAGGTGCAATTGATTTCTTCTTTTTTTTTGTTTTCTATTTTTCTTCACTATTATTTATAAGCCATTTGATTATCTTAAAGAGTAAAGAGTAACATTATGACGTTCCTGCAGGTTTCAACTGGCTTCAATAGGATAGATATATTCTGGCCTTGATGAACTTATTGAAGCTTTGCAATCCGGTTCCTACCATTTTCTGAGACTTTTTCTGTATTAGTCCTGGAGTTCAGGAGATTATGGTATTGGAGTTTTCATTATTAGGGGACCTTTTTTAATAGGAGAACCTAGATGTAGACCCTGGATTATATTTTTGATCATATCAAGTAAAACTTCATTATAGATTGCAATGATTTTTTATGTAAATTATATGATACGCACATATAGAACATGTAATATCCCGATATAATGGATTTATGTTGTTCTATGGGCAGCTGTCACTTTGAAAAAGATAAGGATGTCGTTAGGACGGATATCTGCGCTACTAATTATGCGAACAGGTTCATTTCCCCCCACAATTTACAAACATATATAAGCGTCCTTAATTTTTAGGAACCCACGTTTCTGTTGCTTTTGTGTTCAGCAACTATTCCGTGGTATTGAAGGGGATAGTTTTTTGTCACATTTTAGGATCAGATATTTCCATTTGTAATGTGTTCAGCAATGGTTCAGTGGCTGGAGATATTTGGGACCATAGGTGTTGCTAATTGACGTGGAACTTTAGGGGCAGATGTCATTGTTAAGAAAAGATGGAGGATGTCACTAGAGACGAATTGTGTTACTAAAATGCACAACGGTTCTGTTCTACCACAATTTAGCACCGAAAATAAGCATCCCTAAATCTGCGGTCAGGATGAAAAGTTCGCACGGAATATATCCAACGACTGTATTTTTTAGGAAATTTATCAGACGGCTCTGATTGTCTGGTCAGTATATCCGACGGCTGAATATCATTCCAAGTCAATTATTTGGATTATTTTACTGTTTATTGTTTATAGCCCCTTTAAAGATTGAATTAGATGAGTTTGGGAAAGGAAATAGTCAATACAGTAAACTTCATCACCAACCTACAAATCATCATGGATTGCGCGGATCAATCAACTCTTAATGCATTACCGACAAATGAAAATGTCGTGCCGTTAAGCCCTAGGTATATTCTATTTCTTGGACTTCTTTGTTTAGTGTGAATATATTGTATGTGCAGAAATATAAATATAGGTATGAAGTTTCGCAACTATATGTCTTGAACAACAATTTGATAAATGCATTTTAGCTTAAATCAATGCCCATGACGCCCACAAATGGGATAATTAAGCATGGATGAATACAAGTCATCTAAACATGTCCCCGTGTCGTTACGGTATGGATTGATCCCTAGTCAAGAATATAAAACACAACATAGTTATAAGTGGTGATCTGGATTTCATCTTGGGAAATCAATGAGGGACAAAGGCTGGCCTAGATTTCATCTTGGGAAGTTAAGAGGGGACAAAGAGTGGTCAGAATTATGAGATATGTTTTTAGTTTTGGGATAAGTAGCGGTCCAGATTGTTTTGAGAAAGATATAAATGATGGCTAGAGATCGAGCTATTATTATAAGAGAATTTATATTATAGTTGACGTTACAAACCCATTATCCCAAGATCTGTTCTCGCAATTAATACCTTCTTCAGTTGCAGAAAAAAAGTAGCGCTTTTGTTCTCCAATTTCTCATCCCTCTTCAATTGCAGCAAACAAATCTTGGTTATTCTCCTCCATGATTTGCACCCTTCAATCACTTTGATTCATACCTCTAATTTTTGCCCTTAAATCTCTTTGATTCAAAATTCATACCTTATAAACCTAAGCAGAAGACTATTAGTATAGAAGTCCAACCGATACCTATTGGGAACTTTAAGGTATATATTCGGAAACACTTTCTTGATTATGGGGACAAAAAAAAAGATTCTCCTTAATCTTAGGTACTTCTCCATTGAACTAATTAGTATTTTTGCTTTAAAAAAACAATCTTGCGGTTATGGCTTTGATATTTTATTTCTTAAATTTAGGGTTTGTATAGAATTAATTTTGATTTTATGCAGATAGGGTTTCAAGTACTATTGCTTATGGTATCAATCAATAAGCACTTCTTCACTTAAAATGTATATTTTCTTATGTCGGATATATTTGAAATTAAGATATTTTTTTCTTATAATTATTAGATCAATACTAATTTATGTTATCTGATTTTGCAGAGAGGAATCAATTAGTAAGGAGATGGTTGCTCGAGTTTGTGTTCCTGATGAGAACGATTCAATCAATTGTTTGTGGTGTCTGTGGTGTTCAAATGAAGAAAAATATTCCTTTTGATCCAATTCCTTTCAAATCTACTTACTGATTTTTTGGTGATTGATGTTTATGTTTTTGTTTGTGTTACAAATGTTGTTGTTGTATTTTTTGGATTTTGATGTTCTCTCTATTGGTTTTTGATTTTAGTTTTTTTTTTGTGTTGGTATGAAATTTGCAGGGGAAATGCGAACAAATGACTGATTATATAAAGAAGTTAAGACTATGTATAAAATGGTTTCAAGAACTTGAAGCAGGTTATATGATTAAGCATGAGAAGAATTAGACTACTTCAGATTCCTCTCCGGAAAAATGTGAAGAATCAGGTGAAATTTAATCAATTTTCCTTTTTTTTTTTTTTTTTTAATTTCAATTACTTAGTGAGATTTGTGAATTGACATTGACGTCATTAAATCAATGAGTCTATCAAGAGTTTTCGTTGAAAGTTCTTTAATTTATACAAAATCTTATTCAATTTTATATGATAAAGCGAAGTGGTTGATTTTGAAAATTTCACCCAATTTCAACAATCAGGGAAGATTCAATAAGCTTTGTTTCAGATTTTAAAAATTTCACCCCTAAGTTCGTCAAATTAGAAAAGCGTTGATGAACTTTGTATCAGATTTTTAAATTTTTGGTTGAAAATTGATATGTAACAGTAATAGTTACTTCTTTTACAGATATTTATGAGGATTTTGTTAATAAATGAAAATTCAATTTTTTTTTAGAAATACTTTATTGGATTGTAGGTGTAAACATATTTCGATATTGAAGCACTTTGTTTTTTGATTAGATAATTAGGTATTCGACTTCAACACAAATGTGTACTTATTAACTCTTGAAATGTTGAATCTGAACAAAGATATTCCTGCCAAATTTGGTTCGATTTAGTAGTTAATCGGCCCAGAGTTTCTTAATCTACTTTTAGTCACTGGTGTAGTGTTTGATGTTGTTTTGTTTGGTTTCTTTGGAGGATTGCAGATGTCTCACAACAAGCGCAAGTAGCAATGGAGAACATTCTTAAGATGACTAAGTAATTCAGATCTCATGCTTGTATATAACTGCGTGATTTGTATTTGTAGTCCTCCCGGTATCTAATATTCCAATTATATCACAAAAGTGTTAGAATATACTCTGTATATTAGTGCCACAGACTCCGAATGTGTAAATTATCGGTTTTACTCGGACTTAATGAGAGTGTTATACTTTATAATTTTAAAATCGTAGATGAGATTTTTGATGATTTTTAAAACAGTGAAATAGATCCAATCTCAAGCGGAATAATGGAAGAAATTCAGAAGTGCAAGGAGTCTGCAACTGAGAAGAAAAAAATGTTAGACGAAGAATAAGAACGTTTCCAAAAATATTCTTACATGGCTTTAGATATGCTCAACAACACTGTAAGATACATTTCTAATCATTTCTACTTTCCTTTAATCTAAAGATTCTAGTGAAATGATTCATGATACATACTACGGTTAGTTACACTAATATACATTCCTGACTTCAGCAAAGAATTATACATCAGCAATGATACAAAGAAAAATAATTTTTCTCTCAACAGTAGAACATATGTCATTCTCTCTCAAAATACTCAACTCTCTTCTGATCCATAAGTTGTTAAAACCTTGCTCCCCTTTTTTCCAATTTTTTTCCCTTATGTCCAGTAAACAAGTGCAAACTTTGTAGGTATTTATTGATTTATACAACTAATTAGTTTTATATTCCATCATTAATGCAAATGAAAAGATATTTTTGAGGGATTTTTGAGGTACAATTTTTATTTTTAAGTATCATAATGCATATGTTTCATTCTAAACGTGAAATTCATAACCTGCACACGCTTATAAAATTTGCAGAAGCCTTTTAGTAATGAAACTACAATATTAGCAGTTTAGCATCTCCATATGCTTATAACTGGTGTGGTGTTTGCTTTGGTGATGCTTTAGTGAGCTAGAATTGCAGTTTTTTCAAAAATCAATGTGAGTTGTGATGTGATAAAATATAGTGGTAAAAAGAGGTTCGATTCTCGAACTTGTGAAGGTTTAATTATAGAGTTAATTTTAATTAAAGAAAACAAAATAAAATAACTTTTTTAAAATATGAGGAAAAACTAGGATTCAGGATTCCACTTTTAACCAATAAATCAAGTGGTAGTAATTTTAATCATATAATTCTTTTTCCGATTTAATCAAAATATGCCAAAGATAGGTTTTTAAAAGAATAATTGTAAATCCTAAGCATGGGACATCAAGAGTATTTAACTAAGCATGACCCATCAAAAGAGAACACAACTATTTAAGAATAACCCTTTTTTTTCTAATTTAATTCCATGCAAATAATAATAAAAGAATTATAAATAAATAAATAAAAATATATTTGCCACTTAATTATTGGAGAAAAAGCTTCCTCCGTCGTCCCAGTAATGATGATTAGCTCATTGTAGAGAAAATATGCTCAAAAGACCTCTTCATTGCTCAAAATATCGGTTACAAAGTTGAATAATAGTGTAACAGCTGATTTGATACGCGTATATGCGTTACAGAAGAAGGTTCAGCTGTTACAGGAAAGTTTTAAGCAACACAAGTTTGAAACAATAAGCAACAGAAATATTTGAATCAACAACATATGTAGACGTTGCTGAGTCTTCTTCTCCGGTGATGGATGGATGAAGAACAGCCGGCCGGTGCAGTAGCAGCTAGTCAGCGGCGACGGAATTTGACCGGAAAATCTCGGAATTAATCTCTAGGCTTTTCTGTCTATTTTTATTGGCTTCTCTTGGTTTATATAGGTTGTAGAAACCCTAGAGAGAGTTCTAAACCTAATAGAACTCTCTCAAACAACCCACAAATCCCAATCCTAATTGAAACATGATTCCGGCCACATACATGATTTTCGAGCTGATTTTACGGGATTTTTCTGTTGTTTCTCGATTGTTCTGACTTGTGTGAGATATCTATTAACGTGTGGAACAATCTGGAAGCAAAACAACTTGCGAATCACTTGATTTGAACGATCCAGTTCTTCCCGATGAGTCGAATCGGTGACTCGGCTGAGTCGACTCGTTGGCTCGCTGGGTTAAATCGCCTGGTTGACCCGCTGGGTTGACTCGGCCGATCCTAGGGTGTCCCCTATCCATTCTTGGGGTGCCAATAACACTTGTCCTTGGGTGCCTTTATCACTTTTTGAGCCAATTTTTCCATAAATCTTTATTCTTCTAATGTACCAACAAAAGCATAAAAACACGTAATATTTGCAAAATTGAATACTAACTTAATAGAAACTAAGGTGCAATTTTTAGACACTAAAATGTGTCTATCAAGTTGTTAGTTAAATTTGTGTTGAAAAAGTTTTTCTCAAGGAAATATTGGTTCTGCTTTTGCTAATTTTTCCTAAAATCCTTAAAATATATGTATCCATCGGTTTAATTATGTGCAATTGGCCATTGGGAATCTTTTGAAATTATATTGAATCTGCTTTACCTGCAAATTGTAAAAGATCTTCTGTTGATTCTGGTAAGTGAATAAGTCTCCAGGCTTGCTGCTTTTTGTTGCATTTGTTTCGTTGGGTTGATGTTCTTAGATTACCAACCTCATCAGTAAACGTGGCCTAGGCATCATCTGGGAGACGGTTAGACAATAATGCATTTTATTATTGATACCGAGGATCGTGCAAAAAAGAGTATTGTGTCTGATGCTACTGCATCAGCCGAACAGGTCACTACATTATCGGCAACAACGGCCATTTACACCTCCTGGCACCAAAACCTGGGACTACATGAAGTGGGAGTTAGCAGTGTCATATCCACCAACTCATTGTGGTATATATTACTTTCTCTCCATGTAATTAATTAGTTAATTTATAGCAAGATGAAACCTGTATATCCGTGCATACAATTGCGATAACATTAAAATCAATATTTTGTATTACAATTCTCTTTGGTTTCTTAAATTTAAACTGATAGATTTGAAATTTGCACTCAGATACATGTTATTGGATTTAACATGAGGTGATTTACAACTAATTTTCATTTTATATGTTTTGAGGAACTCGACCTTATTTTAGTTTAACGGTTGGATTACATAACGATTTGTAGTTCTTTCATACAATATACTTGCCAACTACTTGGATTTAGACCATTGAAGAGAGCTTCATTTTCATATACCGTTTTATGTACTGGATTGGGAGCGTCGAAAGAGAAATATTCTTTTTGAGCTTGGATTTTATGGTAGGATGAAATTATGTGTCTCCGGGTATCGGATTCTCATGTTAGATTTGGATAAACTACTGCATCATTCTTCGTCGCATTCTACGTTGTTTGATAATCGTTTTCTGTTTTTTCGAGTTATCTCGAGTGTAAGAACGTATGCAGTTTTTTAGTATGAGTTAGGATATATTTCCAGTCACGTATATATGTTTCATGCCTTCCCAAATAGATATATGTGTGTGCATGTGTTCAATGATCAATGTTTTCTGGATTCTAACCGTGTGCTTCTTGCAAGTTATATCAGAGTTGTCATTGTTAGCTTATTTTAGAGTCTGAATAAATGGCACGCACCATTTAAATATCATCGTCAACACTATATTAACTATCTTTTTATCTTTTAAGATTAATCCAACTCTTTGTTGGTTGTTTATTCATTTGGTCAGGCAGAAATGTGGGGGAAACAACAGAATTGAGAGATTTTGGTAATACAGTTAGGTTGATCCTATGAAAAAATTTAAGTTATAGAGGTGGCTTTGACATCAAAAACAAGCAGTATTGGAGTGTAAGCTCTCTCCATCCCTTATGAAGTTTGTCAGATTAGTGACTTGCATATGAAAAATGTAACTGACTTGCATATGTTTCCTTCTTTCAGTCTACTCCATTAAATGAGATCTATGGATACGCCACTGTAGTGTTTGACCTTCTACTTGGTTTGGAATATGGAATAACTTTACTTTCTACAATACTATGTTGCAAGACTAAGAAAACAATTGAGATCAAGAAAAGATAATTATATTATAACTCTAAGTATTGTTCTCTATGTCTAATTTTCTTGGGTACGACCCTAACAGTTCCATCGATGTAAGTTCTCTATCAAATATTTGAACAATGGCCTAATTGTAACCAAATTACCAACCCTTCAAAGAATAATTATTTTTCTTATCATTAACGAAAATTGAGTGACAAATTCATAATCATTGAGAACCAATATATTTGATTTAATCGTTATTTGAAATTGTCGAACTAACTTTTTAAAAATACTACATGTATACAGGATTTCTGGAACAAAAGTACGCCAGTAGAAAATAGATTTTTTCCTATGAAAGATGCCAAGATAGTAGGTAGACAAGATAATATTACGAATGAGAGTAAACTGCAAGTAAGCGAACAGATGAACCAGAATACTTGGTTGAATAATCACTGGGATATAAATCTAAGAAGTGTCTTTACTAAGAACAAGAGTTGCTGCAAAAGTTTCCATATTGACCAAGTATCCACTTTATACTATAGAGATCAAGACAGACATGCACGAAGCGAAGAGAGAAAATGCATCACAAACTATAAAGACCAATAAAAATGCTTGATTTTGAGAACATTGGATAGCCTGTAGTTTGGTCGTTACCACCTGGCAGGGTAAAAGATGTTGCAAACATAATCGTAGCAATAAGGGTGGAGACAATCATACAGTCACTTGAAGTTTTTTTCATCCATATTTCTTCGTATTTCATTGAATTTTTATGTTCTCGTAATAGCAAAGCTTTTGGTCTTTCATTATCTGCATTCTCTATCTCTGTATATTGGTTATTTACCTGTAGGTTAAATAAGTTTAGTAATTAAAAAAATTAATAAATAAGGCTACGGTTGAAATAGAGTGCACTTAGGACAACCATTTTTCTGAATTACTCACATCTTAAGTTTGTCATTTGACATATATATATATTGATATATTGAGCCCATGTTATGTCGTGGTTAGGATCTCAATACTCTTATATCAGTTGTTTATAGAAGGATTGTCCACATAAGATTGCCAGAGTTAAATTGAATTACTACTGTTACGTACCAGAAACCTTGAATTTCCCTTTGCATTTGAAGAGTCGCGCCAGTGACTCTATTCAGCTGCGTCGATGAACTCAACAATGCAACACAACATAAAATGTTGTTTTTAGAATCATCTAATACAGCGTCGATGAACTCAACAAAGATATGATTGAAAAAGGTCTCACCAGTATGTAAGTTCTCCCACTCTTTTAGGATAGAGGTTCAAGATTCACACATATTTATTATTATCCTCCACAAGTGCAATCCCATAAATACAAAATGCTAATAAATGTAAATTCGAACCCTGAACTCAGAACACATGTTAAATTCGAATAACATTGGTAAACCAGGATTTATTTCCCTTCCAAGAAGCACATAGACTATCAAATACATGTCAAATTTGTGCACCCCTAATAAACTGGGGTGCACATTCCGGCCTTTATGATTCGTCCAAACTGTTTTGGTTGGTTATTGTTTATGTTTACTTTTTATCTTTCTTTTTTTTCTACAATTACGTTGCTTTATTAAATGAGTACAGATTAATACAATTAAAAAAAACTTCCAAAACTCAGATTATCTTCAAAACCATTTAGAGATCTTGCATAAGTATGGGTAATGGGTCACTAAGCTAAACCTCATAGTGGTATATTTGTATAATTTTTTTTAGCAAAAATTCAAACAGTAGATTGTGTTTTCTTTTCTTCTGAATAGAATTATCTAATATCCGGGAAAAACATTTGTATACAAATGGGAAGTCAAATATACCATATCAATTCAAATTTTGGATTAAATTCGGATATTATGCGATATTTCTTTGAGTCTGTCGCGTCCGAGAAACCCACGTATTAAAAATCCATCCAGTGTCGTTACAGCACCGATTAAGCCCTAATTAGCTAACTTAAAGATAAAATTTTGGATTTAATACCCAACTTAGGATATGATTAGTATCTATAAGATTTATAGGTATCATAAAAGTATCTAATTTTATTTGTCCTATAAGCACACAATAAAAAATTGGAGGGTTATGAGACAAATTTATATTGTACTATCTACTAAGGCCGGTTCCTATACACATAGAAAATAATTATATTTGATCAAAATCAACCAATATGGACCTAGCAAATGATCAAAATGACCTCTCAAATGCTTAAATTTGGGGCTTTGCACTGCGACAAAGTCTTAGTCGAGCGATAAAGAGTTTGTCGCTAGCTAGCGACAAACAGTTGGTCTCTGGCAACATACATTTTATCTCTAAGTAAATATTTTAAATATTTTACATTCTTCTCTTATACTTTTTAATTATTTTAATATACTTTTATTATATAAGAGGTCCATAATATATTTTAATATCTAAAAACCCCATAAAATATATATAACAAATTTTTTATTGTTAAGGGTCCCAAAAAATATAATTAAATATATTATTCTATTCAAATTTGATAGTTTTACCATAGTGGGGAAACCCATTTCTCCGTCCATGTGGCTGAAAAAATCAAACCATTTGGTATGGATGCATAGGAACTGACCTAACAATCTCATAAATTGTCAATGAATGATCCTTTTTATCTTCTTTTTATCTACGTATGCACCCCATAATTCATAAGAGGTTCATATTACTGTATATCTCAATACTACTAGGAACTCAAAGACATAATACAATAAACTCACTTTTATTAAATCAAAAAGAATAACAACTAAAATTGTCCAAACATGGAAACAAGCGGTTCATAAGCAGTCTACAGTCAAATATCGTATTACTCTTACCAATTTACAAAGCCTTAGGCATATTTATACAATAAAAGAATGACCAAAAACATGCATAACCACATGCATAAGCCAAGATACAAGGCTAAACATGTGGTTGGTACATATTATGTTGTTTAAATTACTTCGTTTCTAAATTAAATTTGTGGCTACCAGACAAGTGTGGTTGAAATTTAAAAATATTTCTCCGGTTTGGTGGTTTCCAAACAAATGTGGGTTCACGTACATAGTATCTGGATCATATTTCTGTTTGCGACATTAGTGTTGTTCGAGTCTTTATCTACTAATATGTATTGTTGGCAACCAAATTATCACATGAGGACTGAGACTCATCCACACATGTACTAGAGTTCATACAAAGTGCAAGACACGTTCAAAGCCTCCCTATACTCCAGAAGCACGTAAGCATGTTACACGCTAGGGTTTGCGTTAGATCAGAACGAGTCTCTAGCTTTTCCTATACTTAGACGAGTCTCACAGTTCAGCCCGCTAACTCGACAACCAGGAGCAATGGGTAGAAAATTAGGCGATGCACCATTGATAGAAAAATGTTTGTCTATGTCTCTGCTGCAACATGTTAAAAGGGATCGGTGTTCCAAGACACGGTCTAAGAGATATAATCGACGAACTGGAATGCATCATAACTGAAAAATTTCTGGCTTCTTCTTAGTTAGACTTCACGTGTACATTTAACGACCAAACGAGCCCAAAATCCATATTATTTTCCTCTTGTGTATGAAAGGTGGGTCTTTTCTTTTCGATAATTAGGGTCAACTTCTGAAATCGGATATCATATGAAGTTTCTACAGCCTCCGAGGTAAAGGTTGTGAAATATAAGATTTCTGCTTCGAATTCAACTAAGGGTTTTCACCTATTCACACATGCAATTAATAGAACGATATATGGATAAAGTTCTTCCTCTACTAGAAACATACAAGCAAGGTCGAAGGTATACGGGAATCACTCTAGGGTTTCCTCTCTATACAAAGACGTTCACGAAGTCACCCCAACTTAGGGTTTCTCAAATGCATCCTAAAACCTTAGTTCTTCCTAGTGCAACGCCACTTTCATGTGAACTCAACCAAGGTTAAGCTGAACTCTCAACTATACCTGGGACGTTCAAAACCCTAGTTTTCAGTTTCTTCTACAAGGGTCGACAAACTATATGAACTAATCACCAGTTGTTCCAACCGGCGAATTATCACTACTCTGAAAACCCTCTAGTTAAGACTTATGTTCTATGGAAAACAACTCCCTCATCGCCTGGAGAGTCGTAAACCATCCACGAATAATATGCCTACGGTGGATGAGCATCATAAGTCAAATTTGGTATATAGCAAGCGAACGAAGTTATCACCCGTAGTGCTTCAGATTCTACTTATCCATCAAAGAGAGCCTCAGCGTGCAATCCAACTTCACATGGGGACTGCTTTGTGCTCAAGAAATTGCTAAAACTTAACTTTACCTCAGACTCTCTTCCTTCGGTTGAAATAATGCTCACGGCATGAACATACAAGAAAAAAGAAATTAAACAAGCTTAGAAAATCAAATAGAATGAGTTTGAAGTATAAAAGGGATATTAACCTACATAAAGGTAAAACGGTTTTCTTTAAGGTTGTTTAACTTGGAGCAAGCTTTGTCTGATTTATTGGGTCACTACTAGGTTTTTTCAATCTCACGGGAATATTTTAGCCTAAAACAATCATAAGTCAAAGTTGAGACTCAAACATAAGTCAAGACTGAGCTTAAAGCTTAGGCCTAAGACAAAGTCCAAACTCAGCCTAAGACGGAGCACAAGTTTAAGCCTCCCAAGTGGACACGACTTATTCCAGGGTTTTCAAGTTCATCAAGGAAGTTAAAGCCTTCCAAGTGGACACGACTCATTCAAGGGTTTTCAAGTTCATCAAGTAACATCTCAAACACCATTCAACGACAAGCACAAACCCTAACTAGGGTTTATTTCTTCATGCATGAGTCAGAGTGTGAAGATTAGGGATTTAGACTCTGATGCATGTCGTGGGTGCAATCATATTAGTGATCTTATTTTCACTCAATTAAAAAGTATATAATGCAAGTCAAGTTCATTCCCATAAGGAGCGAGGTGTTCTAGTTGTCAAACCTCAAAAAGGGGGTTTTGTTTTAGGTTGAAAATAACTAACAAAGCAATTAAAAGTTGTTAAGATGCAAGCAGTGGAGAGAAATATGATCGAGGAATCCTTCTTCGTTACTAAACATTCATCAAGTTAATATATTTATCTACTCATTGTTAATCACAGATTATCACCAAGTATTATCCTCGAAATTCCTTATATCACTGGATACGGAAGTTCTCGCCTACCAGATTTTATTCGTCATAACCACCTAGTAATAGATCACTCAGGGTGTAATTTGGTCGAATGCTTTATATTTTGTGAATTTATAGGTTAATGCTAGCATTTAGACACTTAGATCAAGGTCCACTTACTAGTGTTGTTCATACACACAATTGCTCCACTCTGCAAGGTCTCGTGTTCTCCACTTGTGTACGAGTCAATGGAATATTACTTATCTCACAACTCAATACTAGCAATAGATTAAATCAACAAAGCAATTCAGTTGGCCACCTAAACAATCTATCGATCAATCATAAACATTCTTTGTAGTATAAAAAAATGATAATCATGTGAAGAACTCAAAATAGAATCATATATTAAATCAAATCATGTTTAGAACTTAGAATTCATCCTCAATCAGTTAGGTTTTTAGCTACTCATGGATGTAGAAGCATCCATGTTATATACATAAGAGTAAGAAAATTCGTTACGATGATGGAACCGCTCCGAAATCCTATCTTTCTCCTTTTTTGGTGTTGTTGATCTTCTCCAAGAATTCAAAGTTATGTAAAAGGTATCATCTTAGGGTTATGGAAGTCTTCTTATATAGTCCTCATCAAATCTAGGTGTTAGAGTCCTAATGAGACCATGTTTTCTTGATTTAGAAGTCAAAAACGTGTCATAAAAGTGGCTTCTGTCGTGCTACAATCGGTAGCCTTATTCCCCACTTTTTACCGATTGTTGGTGTCTAAAAATAAGATTTTTCTGATGCCAAAATCGTCCATAATCGGTAGTCAAGGCACCCTCTTTATCTACCGTTTGTTAGAGCTCAAAATATGACTTTTTCTGTGTCCAAAACTTGCCATAATCAGTAGACTCGATTCCTCTCATATCTACCGATTTTTGGATCGCAAAAACGAAGTGTTTCTGTGTCCGAAACTGCCTATAATCTGTAGATTAATTTCCCTGTTATCTCCCGATTATTTTTTTGTGTGTTTAGCTCTTTTCTTTCGGCTGTTTTGCCCGTAACTTCATCGTCCGAACTCGGAATGACCTCATTCCTTTTGCGTTGGGTTCGTCTTTCAATTATATTCAAGATGATGATAAGAAAATATAGATATGAACGAGTTGAACTTGGCCTTTGTCCCTTCTCCACTTATAGACTTCAACTTCCTTGCTCATTTAAGCACTTTGTAACTCCTTTTTGGATGATTCACCTAATATGACACATAAGATAGAAAAAAAGAGTAATAACAAGTAATATGAAAGAATCATAGATAAAACAAGTATGGATTTGACACTAAAATCATGTGAATTATGCACTTATCAAATTCTTCCACACTTAGCTTTTGCTAGTCCTCGAGCAAACTACTATCTAAACTAACCTAAACTACAACAACTCCATTTCATCGAGGACACAGTAACACTTAGCCTGTGCAAAAAGCCTTTAAACCCCTAGGTGTCCCTAGTGGACGAGTTATAGTCTCGTGAGGGTTTACAAGAGGTATACCCACAAAACCGAAATTCCAACTTTCAAACGTTCCAGAGCACATGCATCCAAAGATCTACGAAGACATAAAGTTTCTCCACACTAGCAATAAGAAGTTAGAAGTATAAAGAACATTATTCTCATCCTTAACTCTTGAGTTAGGATAAAACCACCATATGAAAAAATCTATCCTCAAGAGCAATTGAATGACTTCTGCCTCACCATTAGGGTTTTATGAAATTGACACTCAAAAGACGCACTTTATGATTTCATGTGTACAGGCAGGAGTGAAGATAAAAATCCTGCAAATGTTGAATGGTGGGAGGGAAAAGGAGTCTTTCAAATTATATGAAGGTGTTGTCCCATAGAAATGTGGGAAGAAAAAAACCTTTTTTTTTTCTTTTTCTGATGACCTCTAAGAAAGGAAATCAACCACTATGTAAGAATGGTAACACTTACTTACCTTCTCACCCGATTCACAATCAACACACTCTCTCTGCATCCAATAGAAACATCTTCAGTCTTCAGTCTTCAACAGTTGATGATGAACTCTTGAACTTTGTAGAACCTTGACAATTATGACTATTTTTCTCAATTCCTTGTTGTTTGAAACTTCTTTATTGATTTCTTCTTCCCCACGGTCTTATTGAATGAATACAAAAAAAAATATACTAAATCAATGATAAACATTATTATTTTTTATTTTATTTTCGATTTTTTTCTTAGAACTTCAAAATAAAATAAAAACATAAAAACAGAATAAAATGAACAATAAAACTACTATGGGCGTGGGATAAATACTTTACCGCTTGATTCTTCACTACTTGTATTGTCTCGATATCATAAACTTCAGTAACTCTCATCTTTTGATTTCTTTCGCTCTTGTACATAAGTCTTAAATATATATATATATATATATAATTCTTCTCATTGTATTGTTGCTTTACTTGAATATGAATTTTTCTCTTTTTTGTACTGTTGCTTGTAAACCTTGAACGTCTTCAACTTTTCTTCAAATTTTTGATGCTCCGTTTTTTGATGATAATGGTGTTTATGGACCTATTGTTGTCGAGAGAATGGTGCCAACTGCAAACGAGACTACAAGATAGAGTTAGCAATTCTGATGACACCCTAATGATTGATAGAAATAACACTCAAGAGATCAAAACGTAGTACTGAAATTGGTGCGAAGTTGGGTAGATCATCATTCTACCCGGAATTTGCACGGATAAAACACTCTAAACGGACAATTTAGACAGGTACAAAGAATTGAAGGTTTGGAGCCTCACTCATGGGCATTGAATGATCAGCTTCTTAATACTATATTCTCTACCGGCGGTTTAAGTCCCTTTTTGTCATCTCTAGCCGCTCAACAACTAAGAAATCCGAATATAGTTCTCTAATACTTCTAAGTTCAATTATTTCGCTAAGAAACCTGTATGTAAACTTAGCTAGAAGTATACTCAGTGACTCTGAAATCTCTAAAAGATGAAGGTTTTCATGCAAAAGTGTACAATTTTTTTTAATAAAATTATACCTACAAAATTTGAATACAAAAAATCTAAATGCTTAACCACTCCCCCACATTTAAACTTTACATTGTCCTCAATGTAAATTGACTCTTCCAATGTAAAATCAAGATGGAAAATTCCTAAGATGATATGCAAAACTAATAAAAAAATAAAATAAATAGAAATATAAAACCAATAGGTTGCCTCCCATGCAACGCTTGGTTTAAAGTCGTCAGCCGGACTCTCTACTTGCCCGTATTACTCCTTCTAGAGGGAGCAAATCGCTAAACTCAAGCACATCTACATCCACATAAGCGATGTTTTCATAATATGGCTTTAATCTATGGTCGTTGACCTTGGAAACTGTCCCATCTCGGAGACTAGTAATCTCAACTGCACCATGAGGAAAAACATTAGTGACAAAAAACGGTCCAATCCAGCGGGACCTTAGCTTTCCGGGAAATAGTTTAAGACGAGAATAAATTAAAGAACTTTTTGTCCCACAACAAAATTCTTTCGAGAAATCATATTATCATGGAAAAGTTTAGTCTTCTCCTTGTATATACGGGAACTCTCGTAAGCATCATTACGAATCTCTTCTAACTCATTAAGTTGCAGTTTCCTTTGTTTCTCCGCTTTATCATACTCTATGTTGCACATCTTTACCGCCCATAAAGCCTTATGTTCAAGTTCAAATGGGAGATGACAAGCTTTTCCATACACCAAACGATACGGGGACATACCAATCAGTGTCTTATATTCCGTTCTATACACCCATAATGCATCGTTGAGCCTCAAGCTACAATCTTTCCGTGTAATGTTAACAGTTTTCTCCAAGATGGACTTGATCTCACGATTGGAAAATTCAGCTTGCCCACTAGTTTGTGGGTGATACTGCGTACCGACCTTGTGAGTTATGTTGTACTTCTTGAGGAGAGCATCGAAAGATTTTTGAAAGTGTGAACCTCCGTCACTAATAACCACACGTGGTGTGCCATGTCTAGTGAAAATATTTTACTTCACAAACTCACAAACAACTTGAGAATCATTAGCATGGGTGGATTTAGCTTCCACCCATTTCGAAACATAATCCACAACAAGAAGTATATAAAATTTTCCAAACGAATTAACAAAAGGGTCCATAAAATCAATTCCCCACATATTGAATATTTCTACAGCAAGAATCGGTGTGAGTGGCATTTGATATCGAGCACCTAGATTGCCCGTTTGTTGACATCTATCACAAGATTTGTAAAAACCATACACATTCTCAAATAAGGTGGGCCAATAAAACCCACTCTCAAGAACTTTGAGAGCGGTACGTTTAGAACCAAAATGCCCACCACAAGCATAAGAATGACAAAAATTAAGAATGTATTGAAATTCATAGTCGAGTACGCACCTGCGGATAATCTGGTCAACACAGTATTTCCACAAGTAGGGGTCATCCCACACATACTGCTTGGCTATCTTTTTAAGCTTCAACTTTGGAGAACTGGACATTGTACTAGGTACTTTTCTCGTAACCAAGTAGTTTATTATATCAGCGTACCAAGATGTCGAATCTTCTAGTGAGAAAAGTTGTTCGTCAGGGAATCGATCTTGTAAGGGAAATTCTTCCTCGGAAATAACAAGTCTACTAAGATGACATGCAACAGTATTCTCAACACTTTTCTTGTCTCTAATTTCAATATCAAATTCTTGCAACAACATAATCCCTCATATAATCCTTGGATTAGCTTCTTTCTTCTTAAATAGGTACCTAAGTGTTGCGTGGTCAGAGTAAACAACAACCTTGGTACCCGCCAAATAAGATCTGAATTTTTTTAGCGCAAAAACTATAGCCAACAACTTTTTCTCCGTTGTAGAATAGTTGATTTGTGCATCGCTTAGGGTCATAGATGTATAGTAAATCACATAGGACAATTTTTCACCCTTTGACCCCAAAAAGAATCCAACTACATAGTCACTCGCATCACACATCAACTCAAACGGTAAACTCCAATCAGGTGACTTGATAATTAGTGCAGTTGTCAACAACTCTTTCAATATGTCAAAAGTATCCTTGCACTCCTGGTCGAAGTTGAAGGTAGCCTCTTTTTACAAAAATTTACTTATCGACATTGAGATTTTGGAGAAATCTTGATAAACCGTCTGTAAAAACTTGCATGACCATGAAACGAGCGAATCTCCCTCACCGAAGTGGGGTATTGTAAGTTTTTTATTAAGTGAATCTTTTCTTTGTCTACTTCGAGCCCTCGAGAGGTCACAATGTGACCGAGCACTATACCATGGTTTACCATAAAGTGACATTTCTTCCAATTTAGAACAAGGTTAGTGTCTATGCATCTTTTAAGCACAAGTTCAAGATTTTCTAATAAAATATCAAATGAATCACCATAAACACTAAAATTATCCATAAATACCTCAATGATGCGTTCCACGTAGTCGGAAAATATACTAACCATACATCTACGAAAAGTGGCAGGCGTATTGCAAAGGCCAAACGACATCCGTCTATATGTGAACGTACTAAAGGACAAGTAAAAATAGTCTTCTATTAATCCTCCGGTGCAACAACAATCTGATTGTATCCCGAATAACCGTCCAAAAGCAATAATGTGAATGTCCCGACAACCTCTCTAACATCTGATCAATGAAAGGTAAAGGAAAGTGATCCTTTCGAGTATCAGAATTAAGCTTTCTGTTGTCTATGCATAATCTCCATCATGTTTAACTCTTGTAGGAACAAGTTCATCATCTTGATTTCTGAAAACAGTGACACCATACTTATTTGGTACCACTTGTACTGGACTAACCCATTTGCTGTGAATAATTGGGTAAATAACCCCCACACTTAGCAATTTAAGGATTTATTTCTTCACGACCTCCATCATTGGGGGGTTAAGCCTACGATGAACATCACATATTGGCTTTGCATCGTCTTCTATTAGGATTCTTTATATGCACATGGATGGAATGATGCCTTTGATGTCAGCAATTGTCCAACCAATGACCGTTTTGTGCTATTTCAGAACCCCAAGTAGACGTTCTTCTTGTATGGAAGTGAGGTTCTTTGAAATGATCACCGGAAGCTCTTCTTTATCACCTAAGTAAGTATACTTTTAGTGATCGGGAAGAGGCTTCAATTCTAGTTTATGTGCCAGCACAATAGAAGGTAAAGGAACCTCATTAGTTACGGGTAAAAAAATATAAAAATATTACTCTTTTTAGCTTCTTGTAATACCGTCAAGGAACCACACATCTCCACTAGCTCTTTGGCTAAGTCAACGTCCAAGTTCGGCAGCCCATGAATGTCCAATTCAATGATATTACACAACACAACTCCAAGTTTATCTTCACTGTTCAAATCAAACATTTGATGTGCTAGCGAACCAATAACATCGATAGAAAAAGCGGAGTAAACACCACTAGGATAACACATGGCTTCAAATATGTTGAAGTGAATAACATCCATATCAAATTCCATAGTGAGTGTACCACTATCAACATCAATCTTCGTCTTTGCAGTTTTCATAAATGGTCTCCCAAGAAGTAACGAAGTAGATGAACTATTTTCTCCATTATGCATATCCACGATATAGAAATCAACCGGAAAGATTAACTCATTCACTTGAACTAACATATCCTCCACGACTCCCTTAGCATATATGTTGGACTTGTTTGCTAATTGAATAGTAATCCCTGTCTCTTTTAAAGGTTTAAAATTCAAAGAATCATAAATATTGGATGACATAATACATATGGATGCTCCCAAATCAAGTAAAACACGCTTACACCTCTTAGTACCAATAGTAATTGGCACTGTAAATCCTCCAGGATCCGTACACTTTGCAAGCATCTTTTTCAACAACATAGTCGTAGCACTCTCACCCAACTTAGTGACTTCATTAGGAATCAACCTATCCTTCTTTGTACACAAATCCTTCAAAAACTTGGCATATCTAGGCATAGTTTTGATGACTTAAATAAATGGGATGTTGATTTGCACCTTCTTGAAGATATCCATGATCTTCTTATCTTGATTTTCTTTTTGGACTTGGCAAGGAGACTAGGAAAAGGTGGTGGATTAGTAAAAGTAGGCACCATGTTCTTAGGTTGTCCGGTTGAGGTTGATTTTTCCTTTGGCACAATTTCTTCCTCTATTTCCTTTTCTAAGTCACCAATAACCTTCTCTTGTTGTTGTGGTTCTTCAACTTGTCTTCCGTTCCTTAGAGTTACAACATTGACATACTCTTTTGGGTTTTGTTATGGAAACTTTGTTGATGTTTGTGATTCCAATTTGCTTACCGTAGTAGCTAACTGACTCATTTGTATCTGAAGTTCCTTAACCGCAGAATCGTTCTTCTGTTGATATTGTAAGTTCTACTGCATTATCGTGTTTTGTTTCTGCATCGTTACCTTCATCATCTCTTCTAAAATTGAGCTCTGAGTTTTTTTGTTGATCTTGAGTATGGAATTATGGTAGTTGAAAACCGCCTTGTCGCCCATAAGTTGGCATATGAGCTACAGCTTGCTTGTTCGCATAACTGAAATTTGGATGGTCCTTCCAACCTGGATTGTAAGTATTATAATAAGGATCATACCTTGGCCATAGATTAGGAAATAAAGCATTAACCTCAGCCTCCTCTTTGTATGGTGGAAACTACAGAAGTTGTACGCTGAATTGCATTTTCAATGGTACTCAACCGATGCTATGTATTTGAAAACTCTCCTATCTCGTTAACTCTTCTTATATTTGAGTCGTTTCTTGTATAAAATTGTTGTGCATTTGAAGTCATACTCTCAATAAAACTAGTTGCCTGCGAGATTGTCTTTTTAGTAAGTGAACCACCAGGGGTTGCATCAATCAAATCCCTCTGCTCTGGAAGTAATCCTTCATAGAAGTATTGAATGATGAGTGTTGAGGATACATTATGGTGAGTGCATCTCGCAAATAACCTTTTGTACCTCTCCTAGTTTTTATATAAAGACTCCCAATAATATGTAAAATGCTACTAATCTTTTTACGAGCAGCGACCGCCTTAGAAGCATGAAAGTACTTTTCTATAAATAGCTTTTTCATCTCAGTCCATGTGGTAACACTCCCTGGAGGAAGGTAGTACAACCACTCTTCTGCTAGATCTATTAAAGAAAATGGGAAGGCTTGCAGCATAGCTTTATCACTGTCTTCGGTACCTTGCCTTATACTTGTCATCTTGTGATGGAATACTTGAAAATGACGGTTCGGATCTTCGCCTGGAAGTCCCTTGAACTTTGGAAAATGGTGAATAAGATTCGACTTCAGCTCTACTGTATCAGTTAGAGTAATACACAATGGTTGCGAATCTAAGCATGGAGATGTCAACTCTTGTAGCTTCTTCTACGGAGGTTGAGGACCACCCATCTCTTCTATGTGATCTTCCTTTTTATCCTAATCTAAAAATTCACTTGGTTATGAACTAGGAGGAAGCGGAGTGTTCACTTCTCGAACGAAGTCTTTTAGTAAAGTGCCTGATCGAAGACATATACCAATGGGACTTGGTTTTCCCCATTCAAGCATTCACTAAAGAAAATGTTCCTGAAACCAAAAATATCTAGAAAACAAAGTTAAAATCTAAAAATAAACCTAAAAAAATAATAATTTAAAACCGACTGCTCCTCGGCAGCGGCGCTAAAATTTGATGTGTGTCATGGGTGCAATCAAATTAATGATCTTATTTCCAATAAATTAAAGAATAATATAAAGAAAGCCAAGTTCGTTCCCACAAGGAGCGAGATGTTCTAGTTGTCAAAGCTCACAAAGGGGGTTTTGTTTTAGGTTGAAAATAACTAACAAAACAATTAAAAGTTGTTAAGATGCAAGCAGTGGAGAAAAATATGATCTAGGAAACCTTCTTTGTTACTAAATATTCATCAAGTTAATATATTCATCTACTCATTGTTAATCACAGATTATCACCAACCGTAGGATAACAACTAGATCAGTGTTATCCCAAAATTCGTTATATCACTGGATACAGAAGTTCTCACCTACCAGAACCTATTCGTCCTAACCACCTAGTAGTATATCACTCAGGGTGTAATTTGTTTGGATGCTTTATATTTTGTGAATTCATAGGTTAATCCTAGCAGTTAGACTCTTAGATCAAGGTCCACTTACTAGTGTTGTTCAAACACACAATTGGTCCACAGAATCCCTCTGCAAGTTCTCGTGTTCACTACTTGTATATGAGTCAATTGCCTATTACTTATCTCACAACTCAATACTAGCAATAGATTAAATCAACAAATCAATTCAGTTAGCCACCTAAACAATCTATCGATCAATCATAAACATTCTTTGTAGTATAAAAAAACGATAATCATGTGAAGAACTCAAAATAGAATCATATATTAAATCAAGTCATGTTTAGAACTTAGAATTCATCCTCAGTCAATTAGGTTTTTAGCTACTCATGGATGTAGAAGAATCCATGTTATACATAAGAGTAAGAAAATTCATTACGATGATGGAACCGCTCTGAAACCCTAGATTTCTCCTCTTTTGGTGTTGTTGATCTTCTCTAAGACTTCCAAAGTTATGTAAAAGGTATCTTATTAGGGTTATAGAAGTCTTCTTATATATTCCTCATCAAATCTAGGTGTTAGAGTCCTAATGGGACCATGTTTTCTTGATTTAGAAGTCAAAAATGTATCTTAGAAGTGGCTCCCATCGTGCTACAATCGGTAGGCTCATTCCCCACTTTTTACCAATTGTTGGTGTCTAAAAATAAGAGTTTTCCGATGCCCAAATCTTCCATAATCGGTAGTCACGGCACCCTCCTTATCTACAGATTTTTAGAGCTCAAAATATGACTTTTTCTGTGTCCAAAACTTGCCATAATCGGTAGACTCGATTCCTCTCATATCTACCGATTTTTGGAGCTCAAAAACGAAGTGTTTCTATGTCTGAAACTGCCGATAATCGGTAGATAAATTTCCATGTTATCTCCCAATTATTTTGCTGTGTGTTTCGCTCTTTTCTTTCAGCTGTTTTGCCCATAACTTCTTCGTCTAAACTCGGAATGATACCATTCTTTTTGCGTTGGCTTCATCTTTCAATTCTATTAAAGATGATGATAAGATAATATAAATTCGAACGAGTTGAACTTGGTATTTGGCCCTTCTCCACTTATAAACTTCAATTTCTTGCTCATTTATGCACTTTGTAACTCCTTTTTGGATGATTCACCTAATATGGCACATAATATAGAAAAAAAGAGTAATAAAAAGTAAGATGCAAGAATTATAGCTAAAACAAGTATGAATTTGACACTAAAATCATGTGAATTATGCACTTATCAGACTCGTCAAAGAATTCCTTACTCCACCACAAGCAAAGACACGGATTACATGGAGTGAAGACATGCTAATGGACCCCCTACTTCATACTTGCATATTTGGAAAGTTTGGGTTTGGTTAGAGTTCAAGAAAGACTAAGAGATATCCTCTCTACATGAAAGTTGTGCTCTGCAGTCCAAAAATATAAAATCGGGCATCAATGAGTGAAGAGTTGGACAACTAACTCACTTTAAATTTTTTTTTCGTCTATGTCTCAACTACAACAGTTTACAAGGGATCATCATTTGGATAAACGAGCAAGGAGATATGGCTCTCGCACTGAAATCTACAAAATATGAGTACTTCTGAAATTTTTGGGTTTCTCCTGAAAACAAATTTGCACGTATTTTTACCTACCTAATGAACTCCAAATCCAGTGATTATTTTCACGTATGGTATCTGGTTCTTTTAGCTTCAAGAATTGGGGCCAACCACTGAAATCAGACACCATATGAAGATTCCATAAACTTTCTCGTGGAATAACCAGTAGCTGGACTTTTCTAACGCAAATTTGACTAGAAGTTTTGGTTTCTTCATCCACATTTTTATCTATTCAAACGTACAAGGGGTGAAGGAGCATAAGGATGAAAGAAAAACAATAATAAATTCTTAACAATGGATTTTCAATAACCAAAGGATGATTAGATCTCACGATGACAAGAAATCTACAGTAACTCTGGTAACTCCTACCTCATCATTTGAAGAACGCTTTCACTCTGATGAAGAGTTGATCACTCTGTCTAAGAAAATAACGCATTATTCTCTGTAACATCCAAAAAACAATCAAGTTCAAGAAGCACTGTCATCTTGCTTAGTTTTTACTAGCGGATTTACGCTTGAATTCCCCAATTCTTAATGTCTATCCAATTAGGAAACCTGATAACCATCAAATATTTCCAAGTCCCCTTGACCCTTATTCGAGTAGGACACTTAACCTCTTCAAAACCCAATAAAACCCCTTATTTCCCGTCCAAGTCAAGCCCAAAATGCATATCTTATTTCACTTCCCGCGCGAGCCCAACAGAAACCAAATCCGAGTTGATTGCACTGTTTTGCTCATAACTTCTTCATTATGTATCAAAATTGAGTGATTCTTGGCTCGTTGGGATTGTATTTTAGTTCTCTACAAGACAAATGTGACTAAATAGGCATTTTCATAAGTTCCACTATGTATTTGATTTTTTTTCACTTGTAGTACTTCATTTCTTCATCACTTTAATAGTCATTTCCACTTCTTTTAGATGATTCACCTAACAAAATACATAAACCAGAAAACAGGCATAATACAATGTAATCCCTCCATTTTATAATTTTAGTCCGCTTTGACAAAGTTAAGATTTTAAGAGCAACCACAGTGGGCAGAGCAGGGTGCATGAGTAAATTTGATCGGGTGTTTGTGTTAGGTAGTGCCTGTAGTTGGGCGGTTTTCTAAGGTAACGTCTGTTGAAACGGGCATACGCCTATGAATACATTTGGGTGGGGTGGACATTTGGTGAACGCTCGATGGCAGGCTTAACTCAAAAGAACGCCTGATTATAGACGCACCCCTAGACGCACGCCCCAGAGAAGGGAGCTATCTTGGACGAACGCCTGATGGGGCGGAATCATAGCCAAACGCACGTAATTTTTCTAACACATGCAGCTGGTACATGGAAATACTGAGACGGGCGCACGCTTAGCCATCCGCCTGGTTTATCAGGCGCTTCCCTAGCCGAACGCGCGTCTCACCAGGAGGACGGCTGGATGAGCGCCTGATGGGTGAGCATTCTCTTGGTTACCCGCACATCTCTCTTCTCCCACTCCACACTTTCGTTTTCTCCTGAAGCCTCACAAACAGAAATATAGACGCACTCCAAGGGATCCTCCTACCACTCAACCCACTTCTCCCTCCAAATCAAGATCAACCTCTTTTCAAATTAGCAAAAGCTTGGCAGATTTGATACAAGTGATCTAAAACTTAGGATTATTTCAAAGGAAACAAGGTAATAAATTTAAACTTTGATATAAATTTTAATTGATTTCATAGGTTTAAATTATGATTTAGGTTAATGTTTTGTTAATTAAATTTGTATATATATGTTGTAAGATTATACATATGATTATGAATTAAACATATTAGGTTTAGAAGTTGTAATTTTGGAATTTGGTATATTTCTAGTGTTTATTTCTAGGGTTTATGGAATTTGTAAATTGGGTATAAAAAATTGATGAGAATTTGTTGAATTGAAGCTAGAATTGATTAAGTTTCTGGTTAATTTGAGTTGTGTTGTGTTTAATTTTATGATTAATTGACTTGATTGTCTTTCAAATTTGGGAATTAGGAATGTTTATGTTTTATAATGAATGTTTATGGAATTATAGAATTGAGGAATTATGATGATTTTTTGTACAATTGATGATTTGATTAGTAGTGGACTATTTTGTGATCATGAATTTTGTAATTTGGTTGATTTTTGTATGTTGGTACATTTGATTATCTAATTAGATAATTACTTTTGTAATGATGAAAATATTATTTTTGTAGATTTATTGATTAATGTAGAGTTTTATATTTGTGCATTGTGAGGATTACTCTTGATTTTGAAACTTGTATGGACTGTTTGCACAGATGTTGAGCAATCTGACGTCGAGATTCGTTGGTCGAAAAAAAAGGAACAAGAAGACTAAAACTGTTGAGGATCCAGAAGTAGACCCTAGTAATGAAGAAATGGTCGATGTTCCCGGATTGGCGAACTATATTGTAGTGGAAGACGCTCAGGGTCACGCGTCGACAAATATTACATATTTAACAGATACAAAATTCAAGTATTTACATTGTGGTTCCCTCAAATCGGTCATTCAGACCTATTCAGGTATTACTAAACACAACCCTAGGGTAAAATACATTATTGAAAAGGAAGGATGAGACCGTTTACTTACCATGGATGTAGTAGATTCGTCACATGCATTGATTGACTATATTGTTGAGCATTTTTGGGATACCACGAACACTTTTCACTTCTCCTTTGGTGAGATTGGGTTCACACCGCTTGATTGGGTATTGCTGACAGGATTAAGTATTGGTATTGGTAGTGGTATTCCGTATGACTCGGCGAAGTACCAATTTGAATATGTCCGGGCGCATGTTTTCCTGAAATTAAATATAGTGAGGTTTGTAAAAGAGAACATATTACCAACCAGTGGGTTTCAGATACAATTACGGTTGCATTTTTGAGCACATATTTTGATCCCGGAACGTTGGTTGCGGCTAACGATGATAGAATACTTGTTGATAGAGTGGCCAGAGCCTTTTGTATGTATGTTTTGGGTCAATTTTTCTTTTCAAATGCAAAAAACTATATTTATGCTGGATGGTTAGCTGCTTTAGAGGATATAAATGTAGTTTCCAATTATGACTGGGGTAGTACTGCATTTGGAAAATTGTATTCCGGACTCGCCGTTTCTGGCAGGGGACAAAATTCACTAGCCGGACCCTTCCAAATATTGGAGGTAAATTTCTTAGTCTAATTTTTATTTCTTCTAAATGTTTATTTCTTGCTAAATTATTTATTTCGTTGGTTGTCTTCACATTCTAGTTTTGGGGGTACGAATATCTGGGCATATGTCGACCAAAGAACCTAACGAGTGAAAGTGAAGTAGTGTGACCTATAAGTTCTCGGTGGAAGGGTACACGAAGGAAGAGTATTGATATTGTTCGTTCAAGGACTTTTCTTAATCAGTTGTCTGTAGATGATGTGACCTGGCAACCGTGGGAATCCGTGATCTTAGTCATAGAAACTGATATTGGACGGAAAGCAATAGAGCTCCCAGAGAAAATGGTTATATTCACTTGGCTAGGCATTGTGAGTTGATAATTTATTTACATAGGATTGTTTTTTATTTTGTTTGAATTTAGGTTGGTGATATTTGTTGATAGTTATTTTTTTTTCACAGAATAACGTGTATCTCGGAGAACGGTGTTGGAGGCAATACCATGAAACATGGGGCGTTCCCAGCAACCCGCCTACTCATATTAGCAACCTGAACAATGACGAAGCTAACGAGATGAGGGAAAACGAAGTGGTCCCTTCAAGACAATTAGTGCATGTTGTTAGTATGATTTGTATATGGAGTATTGGCGATATGTAACTAACTTGCAGAAATATGCCACCAAAGTCGATTGGGAGGTTGAAACATACGATTATGTTGGTGACCGTATTAAACACCACATCCAAGAACCTAATGAACATGTACACATTCCTCCTCAACAACAATTGTCATAGTAAGTATACAACAAACCACTGTATTTTTTTGCATATAAAAATGGGTGAGAAAGTGATTAAATTTTTTCATAACAGGTCGAAGCTTATGGTTTGGTTCAACAATATGCTGATTTTACGCAAGAGTTTCGTACGTTTACGTTAAATGAAACGAATGAGAGGATGAAGTTTATCATGGCAAAAGATGAAGAAATACGGGGTCAACAAACTCACATCAATAATTTGGAGTTACAATTGGCCCATTTTCGTCAACAACAACCACCCATTGGGTTTGGCACTTTGCCACAACAAATGTGGAATACCATGGGTCAGGGATCATCACCAACAATGCAATCTACAAATCCAGATCATCTTTGCCTCCATTTATGCCGCCGCGCTCGGCGTCCGGGAATCAAGATACGGAAGGGTAGTAATTCATTTGCATTAAATTTTCAGTTGAACAAATATTTTTTCCTTTGATATATCTTTTATCAGATTTGAATTATCATTTCAAAAGACTTTTCTTACATTTGCGTTGTCTTTTACCTGCTTTGTGTTGTCATCTCCAAAGATATTAATAATCTTTCCTTTGTCCTTTATATCTGCTTTGTATTGTCATTTCAAAAGGATATTTATTTTTTTCCTTTGTCGTTTTTTCTGCTTGGTCTTGTCTTTTCAACCGACACTTCTTATCTTTGCTTTGTCCTTTATATGTTTTGTATTATCATTTCAAAAAGACATTTAATTTTTTCCTTTGTTGTTTTTTCTGCTTGGTCTTTTCTTGTCAACCGACACTTCTTATATTTGATGCGTCTATTCACCCCACTTGCCTCATCTCTGTTAATTTTTAAAATACCAAGCGTGTTTGGTCATATCAAAACTCAAAGAGTTATCTTAATATGCCTATAAATTGAACACTCGATTTTCCAAGTATACACACCAAAACTACAAACATCACCAACCAATGGCATACTATGAGAATAATAATAACTATTATGCTTTTTGTTCTTCTATTCCTCCTTCTTCTTCTTCTTCTTTTTTTTCTTCTTCTTCTTCTTCTTCTTCTTCTTCTTCTTCTTCTTCTTCTTCTGGTGATGATAATAACAATAGTTTATACTCATCAGACGAAGATTAAGTTGCATTGAGCCAAAATAACCAAGCAGTCACTGCGGGATTGATCGTTTCAATTATGAACTGGCCACATACTCGTATCCAAATACCAAGAGAACGTGGTGTGGGTGCAAAACTTTACTGGAAAGATTACTTTTGCAGAAACCCGACGTTTCCGCCTAATGTATTTCGTAGAAGATTTAGAATGCGGCGAGAATTGTTAAACCTTATACTGGGAGATATCATATCTATAAATAATTATTTTTTTCAAAAAAAAGATGTTTGTGGCGTTCTTGGATTAACCCCTCATCAAAAAGTTACTGCAGCAATACGAATGTTAGCTTATGGATGTGCGAACGATGCAATAGATGAGTACTTACGGATCGGAGAAACCACTGTTTTGGAAGCAACTCGTAGGTTTTGTAAGACGATTGTACATTCGTATGAGAAAGAATATTTACGCACACCACATGAGCGTGATGTTTAGCTTCTTCTTAATGAGAACAAGGATAGGGGATTTCCAGGGATGCCGGGTAGTGTAGATTACATGCATTGGAAATGGGATAAATGCCCATCGGCGGAATCAGGTGCTTACACTGCGTACAAAGGGAGTGAAAGTATTATGCTGGAGGCAGTGGTGTCATATGATCTTTGGTTTTCGCATGCCTTTTTTGGTATGCCTGGTTCTAACAATGATATTCATATGATGAACCATTCTTATATTTTTAAAAAGCTTATCAACGGGAAAGCCCCCCCCCTGTGAACTTTGTTGTCAACGTACATCAATATGATATGGGGTATTACCTTGGTGATGGAATATACCCAGAGATTGGTACTATTGTGATGTCTATTAAACATCCAGATTCCCAGAAGAAACAAAAAATTTCAACAATGCGAGAGGGTTGCAGAAAAGATGTAGAGCGAGCCTTTGGGGTGCTGCAAAATCGATTCTCCATCGTCAAGCAACCTACAAGAATGTGGAATCCAGAAGTACTTGCATATATCATGAAAATTGTTATCATTTTACATAATATGATAGTGGAGGATGAACGTTTACCCGGTGATTGGCCACATGAATATGGACAACGCATCCACCATACACCGATAAATATTTCGAGACAAAATACTTCCGAACTTTTGAGAATGACAGTTGAGCAACGCCGACGTGCAATACACAACAAAGATACTCATATTCGTTTGTGAAATGATTTGATTGAACGTTAATGGTCAGATTTTGGTGAGGAATAAGAATTTATAAATCCTGCAGATAGGTTTTGTGGGTAAATCTCTTGTAAACCTGCCCGAGACACCACTCGGCCGCTAGGGGCACCTAGGGGTTTAAAGGCTAGCTTCACATGCTGAATGCATCCGTGATGCCTGCGAAAGTGAGTTTAGGTCTACTTTTTAGCTGATGTATTATCAATATAGTTTAATAAATGGCTAAAGTGCCCCTATTTGATTAGGCCAAATATGTGATTAGATTTGTTAATTGCTTTTGTAAAACAGTTGAACGTAAAATCATTTCATTGAATCGAAAAGGCATACATCGCGTCACATTAAAGGAAATGAAATACAACAAGTCATTAGATTACACTTAAACACTTAATCATAAAGGTTGAAATCATAGGTACTTTCTTCCAAAATGCGATAGCAATCCTCATGCCTAAACGCCCTCGCATGGATAGTTTCATATTTTTCGAGAGCCATCACCCACTGAAAAAAACAAATCAATTATAAGTTTGTATGTTTGAAAACTATTTTTAATGAACGACTTATTAATTGACATACTTACTCTTGTCGCACTAGATTCGATGGGATGAGCTTCTTTTACAACTTTCATTTCCTGTTTCAAAGCTTCCAATCGTTGAAACAACTTCTCAAACCTTATCTTAATGACTTTGAACGTCCTACAATTTTGATTTCCGTCTAATCCCACAAAAATCTTAAACAAACGCTTCCACCAAGAATCAGATGTCTGATCCATGATGTCTTCATCAACGGCTTCGTTACTTTGGGTAATGTACGCTCTATCGTAGTCGTGTTTTGTGATCGTAACCCACGATCTAACAATGGCAACATCTTCATCATTAGTGTATGGAGTTACCATATTTAGTGCTTCAAAGGGTCGGGTGAGAATGAGTTGGAAAATGAGAATGAGAATGAAAATGAGATTGAAAGGGATAGGGGAGATTGAGAATGAAAGGGATAGGTGAGAATGAGAATCACCTTGAAAGGGATAGTTTCCTTTAATAGTGTTTAATTACCAACGACTAGTTTTTCAAAAATAAAGTCGTTGGGTTAGTCAACCATATTTTACAAATTCAAAATTCGCAATAACTGTTTCGAGGGTTGGCATGATCGTATTGTAAAACCATAACGACCCTGATAACTTTTCGACAATCGTCATTTATGATTTTTGAAAAGCAATACGACATTTATGTAAAATTGGAAAGAGAAGTGGATATTTTTTGGTAAAGAGTCATCATTATAAATTTAGTGTGGTATAGCCTCTACAAAGGATCGTGAACCTGCTAAAAGAGACAATGACGACGCCAAGATATCTCATTTTCGCAGGAGTCGCGGTTGCACTTAGCACGTGCAACAAGCATTTAAACCATTAGGTGGCCCAACGGACGAGTTATGTCTCGTGAGGGTTTACAAAGAGATATACCCACAAAAACTATAATCAAACCTTCAACGGGTCATATGATGCCCTGGATGACGATCTAAACATCCCCGAAGAACAATCAACACAAAAGGGTTGTATTTTTCCATCACCCTTAAGATCTCGAAATGAGGTTGGTAGCTAAAATCTGAACCTTTCTATGTTCTCTATTCCTCCAGAGATCTGGAAACAACTTCATCATCAGTTTCATTCCTAATTCTTCTTTCATTCACCTTAGCGGTTAAAGTGAAAAATTGTAGTACTGCCCTACCTATTTCCTGAAATCGACAAAAAAGGCCTGCTCTGTTCCGATTATTGGGGTTACCGGTTTTATTACAAAAGTTAGCATGGATATGTTCTAACCATTCCATGCTCATTGAACCATTCATCCGACGTTCATGACCCCTTGCTGGATAATATAATACTATGTTTCGACATAGGGATAAATCTTCCTCTATGGTAAGATTCTTTGCATTAATACTAAAATTTCCGTAAGTCATAATTATGAAAAGGAGAGATAAAAATAATCTTTATAGTAGGTTATTTGAAATGTGAAAGGTGTGGTTTTGAAATGGGAACGAAAGGTATAAATTGATTTATAGGTATATCAAAATACAAACCAAAATATAGTCGTTGATCAACGGTAACCAACTCTCAACGGCTACCTGGATAAGCGCTCTCCCAGAGTAACGCCCCACAACCAGGCGAAGCAATATACGCACGTTTGAAGCAGGCAGAGCTGTAGACAGACGCACACACTTAGGCGAAGACGTGGACATACGTTTGATTAGGGCGTTGATTAATTAAAGGTATATTTGAGAATTTTTTTAAAGAAAGTACGACTATAAACAGAAACAGTATACTACTTTAATATATAAGAAAATAGTATAGGGGACGAAAATAGTGAAACCGAAGGAGTAATTCATAATTCATAAAAAAATATAATGAATAGTTATATGAAATCAAATCCAAAACATAGTAAATTAAACATTTATCATGTAACCCAATCTGAAGTTTTTGCATGCGCTAGATCCATCGTTTTCAATAAGTTACGTCAAGCTATGAGAACCTAGTTTTATGTTTATATCAAGCTGGTAGTTTGCTTCTTTTAGTAAAATGAGTGTTAATTTTTGTTGTTTTTAGCAAACGGTGGGGAAATCAGTTGGTAGTTGATTTTTTAGAGGGAAATCTTAACTACATTAAACTACTGTGTTTTTTTTATGCGATTTATATATACAGGTGAGTTTTCATGGTTGTGTATCTCAAAAAGAGATCTCCCAAACCAACTACTCTTTCAACGATCTAAAAAAAGATTTTGGTGATCCTTTTCCTGGGGTCAAAGGTTGAGGCGTTCTCTTTCATCGCCGTCAAAATATAGTTGCTATTAATTAGGCAATGCACCCCAAACATAACAAAGTATGAAGTAAGTAATAAGTAGAGCATAAAAGTAGAAGAGAGATCTCATATATTAGGGGTTGACTCTCATCTTGAAAGCTAACGTCCTTATTAATAGAGATAACGGAGACAAATCCTCCATGACCCGTGCTACTCAAGGGGTACATAAGTTAAGTTACATACACTCTAGATTATTTTAACTAATGGACTTGAGCTTAGTACTTTACACTTGCCCGTCAGGCCTTTAGATAGCAATGTAGATAATGGCATCCATATGAGTTGAATATTCTCAGGATTAAAATATTGAAAGGGCCGGAATTTTCTCACTTTTTATAGGTATTATTCACAGGTCTAAAAAAGACAAGTTTGAAATCAATAAAGTTACCATCATCACCATAGAAGTAGTAGCTGAAATGTTACTATTGGTGCAAAATTAATCACCCCAACACTCTTTGAGATATGTGTAGATGGATTAAATCACTGTCGTTGATTTAATTCCACCTGAAACTGTTGGAGAAACTGGAACTAATGATGAATGATTGATCTCCAACCGTTGATTTGATTCCGCTAGAAACTGTAGACGAGACTTCTCATAAAAATGAATTGATGTTGAAAGATTAGGGGGTAAAGCCCCCCCCCCCCCCCCCCCTTATCTGCAAAGACACTCCGATGCTAAAGTCAGAGAGAGCTCTGAGCAGGTGTATTGTGGGGACATGAATAAAAATTGTGTATCTTTTGAGTTGGATTTCATCCCCTATTTATATGGGGAAATCAAATCTAGTTCTAGTTATATCAAATAACCACCTAGATTTGTAGTTATCCTAAATAACAACCTGGATTTGTACTTATCCTTTAATATTTGTAACTATCCAGAAGATCCATGTCTATCTTCTCCATATTTGTGTTTATCTTGAAAGATCTCAGTGTATCTTTTCAAGATTTAAGTCTATCATGGAAGAACTATGTTTATCTTTTCAAGATTTATGTCTATCTTGGAAGATCCATTTCTATCTTCTCAGAATTTATATCTATCCTGGAAGATCCATGTCTATCTTCTCAAGATTTATGTCTATCTAGGAAGATCCTTGTCTATCATCTCAGGATTTGGGTTCATCTCAAAATGACTTCCAAAATAAACCAACTGGGCCTCTAACTTAAACTCAGTTCAATAACCGAAGAACCTCTTTGATATGCCAACTGGGCTTCCAAACTGAGTCTAGTACGTTTCTACGATAAACTAACGGGCTTCCATATTAAGCCAACTTAGTTCAAAAATCCAGTCAACGGTTCGTGATTCAGCGACAATTCAAAAGGATATACGTTACGTGTATAATCCGTTCTCTAGAACGAATTCTAAACACAAAATTCGATACATATTAAATGATAAGAAAAGATTTTTTAGTAGAAGTTTATGAGATAATACCATGATTTTAAGATTTAAATGAAATATATACTTAATTTATAAAATCTATTCAACAAGAATCACTTGGAACCGTGGTTTGATGAGTAGTTTGTAAGCTAGCAGTTTATTATTCAACTCTTGTTAAAAGCATTTTTCGAAAAAACAGGTCTTAAAGAAGAAATGAGAAGTTTGGGCTTTAGTGGACGTTGGGCCCAATAATTATTTGGAGCAAAAGGGTAAGAAATTGGCAGAACTTTTCCACCGTATTCTAATACGGAACGGAAAGTTCACGTACAATTCAAAATCTCCATAAGATACACATATCCAGTTCGGACTTCCAGTTGGACGGCACCCCATACGTGATTTGCGAATTCGGAATTACTACTAACTAGACTTTGTATTATCGTGAATGATGTTCTACGGCGTTTTAACAAGAAAAAAAAAGGGATTTTGTATTCCCAAAAAATAGCTATTTTACATTATCCCTTTTTAAATCGATAATTGGTGAAACCCTTTTTCCGTCATAATTATTGTTACCACCCAATTAACTGTGTACGTACAATATATGCGTGTATAAATTAAAAAATTTCTTCCGATCAGATATAAATACCCTTAGATTTTAAACACGTAGTGCATTAAGTGGTTTTTAAATAATTATTTATTTATTATACACGTATATATTATACTGCGTAATTAACTGGGTGGTAACGACAGTTATGATGTCAAAGACATATTTGATCCTCCTTTAATTTTGTGGCTCTCAGAATCTCCTTTCATAGTCTTATGTAAATTTACACGGTCGACCTGAGTTCCTATAAACCTCCAAACTGAATAATTTTTTTTTCCTAATTTCCTCCACTCACTCACTACTCTAGAGTCTATACAGCTAGCATATGTCGTTATTTTCCCCGGCAAGTAAAACCTCGTTACATACTCATTCTCTGCTTTCTTCAAACAATCCGCAACCTTACGTCCAACGTACGCAAACAAACACACAACAAATCGTAAAGAAAAGGTCTCTCACAACACAACTTCCCGTAAATCTTACTCTCAACTCTCACCATTTTCTTCTCTCCCACACAACATTTAGCTGATCAGCAACAATGGCAGCTCAATTTAACGCTTATACTCGTGCTAACATACGCACACTTGTTCTTTTTCCTCATAAGAAAACTCCGTCCCATTTTGTTTCAGTAAAACCGCAGGTAGAATCAAGAAATGATTACAGAGGAAGAAGAAAGAGAAGTTGGGGAATTAGGGTTGAAAATGCTGAACCATCATCATCATCATCATCGTCTTCGTCGTATCTGGATATGTGGAAAACAGCAATGGATCGAGAAAGGAAAACAATTGAGTTTCAGAATATGGCTGTTATCAATAGTGATGCTAATGAGGAGGAGGTGGTGGAGGATAATTATAATGACCCAGAAGTAATTGAGAAGAAAAGTGATGAATTTAAGAAAATATTAGAAGTACCGAAAGAAAAAAGAGATCAAATTCAGAGAATGCAGGTTATTGATAGAGCTGCTGCTGCTCAAGCTCTTCTTAAAGAAACTATTCAGGTTATTAAAAAAGATTCACCTTTTGATGATGATAATGGTGATTTGGAAACTACTGACATCAGTAGTAATGGAGTAATTGGTGATCAGCAAGAACGTAATCCACTAATCTTGCATTCCTGTTTTTGGGTTTTAATTTTAACTGTTTTATTTTTCTTTAGTTTTGGTGAACGTATGAATTGGACAAGAAATGTATGTAGATATTCTTGTTAGGGTTTAAGGTAGTAGTCTTTGATTATAAAATTGGGTCTATCTATTTGAGGATTTTATTACATTTCTTAGGTGGGTGTTGTAAGAGTAGTGGTGGAATGATGTAGTTTTCTATCTTATGACATTGTTTCTGAGTTCAAATAAGAGGTACCTTACGATCGTTAAGACCATATTGAGATTTCGTTTTTGTCTACTTGCTAGTGAGTGTTAAACCGAGTTTAATTCAACAAAGCCTTGTTGTCAAAACTGGAATTGATTCCTTACTTGGAAACGATGACACCCTTGCAGATGCATCTTTTTCAGTAAATTGAAGCACACTCATTAAGTTTATAGCACCATTTAGTTATTATGAAAAGATGTTTTATTTTGTATTCTTGAGCAGGGTTGTCATAGCGTAAAATTGAATCATTGATTCCTATTGTTTTGTCAAGTTCTTTCTTACCACGATACATTGGCTTCTTAATTTTAGACTTCAAGAATTTCTACTTTGCTTACAGTTCTGTGAAGTATGAACCTAGTCACAATCTATAATTGGTCTCAGGATTTGATCCTCTCATGCTAGACTAGATCCTTCTGTTGATTGTTATCCTAAAAATGAAGGGAAACATCTAACGCCAACCTCTTTAAGACTCTTTACAGTTGTTAAGTTCCTAATCTGTGGATACAAGCTATGACTATGTAGTTTTGGTGGCTGTTAAAAGAGTTGGTTTGTTAACTTCTTTTGCTGACACATAGCTTCTGTGCACAGAACTTTTCTCTTTATGGTCTGAAAGTGATTTTATATATTACCCAGTTAATAGTTTGCCACTTATCTGATCAAACAGACGCTGAAAGTATATTTGTGAGTTCGTCAAAAACTCTAGGACCTGGAACACCAGGTCCAGATTTTTGGTCCTGGACACCTCCTTCAGAAGACGGAAGTAACTTACAAGCAGCAAAACCAACTGTATCCCCAAACCCAACCTACTCAGTGGTAGAGAAAGAGCGAACAACAGATTCTTTGTCAATTCCCTTTGAGAGTGCCTTATCTGAAACTCACAATCCTCCTCCTCCTCCCCTTCAATCCCTCATAGAGGTTGAAAAGTTGGATATTGCCAATCCCATTTTAGAGGATCAAACAATGGGAGAGAAACATGAACAAAATATGGCATTTTCGGCAAATGCGTCTGAAGCAGTTGAGGCTCTTACTAAGGTTGATGAAGCTTCCACGGAAGGAGTGCCTGAGGATGGTGTGAAGTGGTGGAAGGAGACGGGTTTAGAGCAAAGAACAGATGGAGTTCTCTGCAGATGGACTCTGACTAGGGGAGTTAGTGCTGATGGAAGTGTTGAATGGGAAGATAAGTTCTGGGAAGCTGTGGGCGAGTTTGATTACAAAGAGCTCGGTTCGGAGAAGTCAGGACGTGATGCATCAGGAAATATTTGGCGTGAATATTGGAAAGAGTCAATGTGGCAGGTTAGCACAGTACAACTAATTTGTTTCATGTTTGTTAAATATGTGAGCATCCAACTCTAAACGCTGAATCCTTATATGCTGGATTAGCTGCGTTCTGTTTTACAAATGGACTATTCTGTTCCTAACAGTGTTGTTGGCTTCATCAAATTTTACAATTCCATCCATAAAATCTAGGAGTCTATTAGCTATCTTTCCAACAAAATACACACACATAAGCACATACATTCGATACTGCACACACAAGGGAGTCATATTTGTATGCATGTCTTCATGGTGGAGACTTTATATATTAACAAGCTGAATTGTGGACTTGTTTCCTGGTAGAATCATATTACTGGGGTTGTACATATGGAGAAAAGTGCCGACAAATGGGGAAAGAATGGAATGGGGGGTCAGTGGCACGAGAAATGGTGGGAACATTATGATGCCACTGGCCAAGCTGAGAAGTGGGCTGATAAGTATTGCAGCATTGATCCCGACACGCCCCTAGAAGATGGACATGCTCACGTTTGGCATGAGAGGTACGCATTTCACCAAATTAGTTCTTCACTTTTAATCTTTCTAGTTTTCCTTGTTAAAGCCTCGGGTAAAGTAGAGTATTTCTGGAGAAACTTGAATTGATGTTGATTTTCTTAATATGGTAGAATAAGAATCCTCACATCTGTTTTCTTTTTCGTCTTAAATACGAAAGAAGTACTTTCTGTTATCCGAGGATGGGATCGATATAGTCTGGCGTCATTTTCAGCTTAACCTTTGCATAATTAACGGCACTCTTAAGCTGCAGTTTACAGCAATTGGCATTCAAGAATTTATTTCAAACTCCTTCGCGAGAGTTTTCTTTACTTGGGAACTCACTAAGTCTACAGGTGCTCATCCTTTTTTACCTCTATGACTCTAAAAGTCCAGTTTGTTTTTCTTTTGGCAGGTGGGGTGAGAAGTATGATGGGATGGGAGCTAGCACGAAATATACTGACAAATGGGCGGAGAGGTCGGAGGGTGATGGCTGGTCCAAGTGGGGTGACAAATGGGACGAAAATTTTAACACAAGTGGGCATGGAGTCAAACAAGGGGAGACATGGTGGCAAGGTAAGTTTGGGGGACGATGGAACCGCACATGGGGTGAAGGCCATAATGGGTCTGGTTGGGTACACAAGTATGGAAAAAGTAGCAGCGGCGAGCATTGGGATACACATGAACAACAAGATACTTGGTACGAGAGATACCCACACTTCGGTTTTGATCACTGCTTTGAAAACTCTGTTCAGCTCCGTGAAGTTCAGTTGCCCCCACCAGAAGCATCACCGCCGGAAACATCATAAAGAGCGAAACTCCCTGCTGTTATTTTCTCCTGTGAACCTGCTTAGTTCTCTAGTTTAGGTAGATATATATGTTAGTTACATTTCATAAATTCATAGTCGCAGAAACTGGATAATCCAGACAAGGGAACTAGCTTGGTAAACAACCTTCCATTAGATGGAAAGTATATCATTGTCTGTAATAATAATAAAAAAAATTCTGTTTGTATGAGGTCCCACGACTAAAGGAAAAAGGGTTCTTGCAACTAAATTCTACCGTCTGCAAAATTGTTCGCTAGTAACTCCAGCGACTATCTTTGGCAATTGGTATATTATCTGTATAAAGTTTACTGCACACTGTAAAAGAATTTGTTTTACAGCCTTACAAAGGAATATAGGAAGTACAACAGGATATACAGGGATACAAAGCATTAGTTAGAAAATATGCCACACGTGATATTAAGAATATTAGATTGATTTTGAGAGTCAATGCCAAATATTCTTTCTAGATATACTATAATTCCCTTGATTCTCTTTATGTTGGCAAGATAATCAATTAACTCATATCTAGATATGCATGATTTCCTTGAATCATATCTAGATATCCAAAGATTCACTTGATTCTCTAATACGCCCCCGTAAGATTGGCGTTCCATCGGCAAGGCCAATCTTGTTGCTTAGAAAGATAGTACGCTTCTTCGATAATGGCTTTGTGAGAAGTCAGCTAGTTGATCTTCCGTGTGCACATGTCTGATTTCAAGGTTGCCTTTCTGAACTAGATCACGCACGAAATGTAGATCAATTTGAATATGCTTCATACGTGAATGATGGATATGATTGAGGCTTAGATGTGTGGCTCCAATGTTGTCACAGAACAGTTGAGGAGGACCTGTAAGAGAGATACCAAGCTCTGAAAATAACGTTGACAACCACATTGTTTCAGACGCTGCATTGGCAAGTGCTCTGTATTCAGCTTCTGTGGATGATCTAGCAACAACTCGTTGTTTCTTGGAGCTCCAGGAGATTGGGTTTGAGCCTAGAAAGCTGATGTAGGCAGAAGTGGATGTCCGGTCATCTAAATTGCGAGCCCAATTTACATCTGTATATGTCCGAAGTGTGGACGTTCCCCCTTTATGAACCTGAATCCCATGAAAGATGGTCTGTTTCAGGTAACGAAGTAACCGCTTGCACGTTGACCAGTGATTAGTAGTTGGCTTGTGCATGAATTGTGAGAGCCTGTTCACAGCAAAGGCAATATCCAGACGAGTCAGTGTGAGATATTGTAGGCTACCAATTAGTCTACAGAATGTTGAACAGTCCACAGCTGTTGTACCGTCCATTAGCTGAAGAGCTTGTGATGTAGAGAGGGGTGTTGAGACATCTTTAGCTTCACTCATGCTTGTAGCATCCAAAAGTTCTCTGATGTACTTATGTTGAGATAGAAGCCTGCCTTGGTTGGTATAACTTCAATACCAAGAAAGAAATGAAGAGTACCCATATCTTTGAGTGAGAACATGTCACCCAACTGCTTGATGGTAGCTGTTACAAAGGCAGAGTTGTTGCCCGTGATAATGAGATCATCCACATATACTAGGAGGTAGCAATGAGTAGTATCCCTGTGATACACAAACAGTGAAGAGTCTGCCTTGGAGTTTTGAAAACCCAGTTGAAATATAGCAGATTTGAGTGTTGTGTACCATGCTCTTGGTGCTTGTTTTAGACCATAAATGGCTTTCTTTAGTCGACACACATGGTGTGGTCTTGACGAGTCTTTGAAGCCAGGCGGTTGTACAATATAGACAGTTTCCGTTAAATCACCATTTAGAAAGGCATTGTTGATATCCATTTGCCGCAACTCCCATCCATTCATTGTTGCAATGGACAATACAACTCTAATTGTAGCTGGTTTCACAACTGGACTGAACGTTTCTGTATAGTCGATACCCGGACGTTGATTATAGACTTTTGCCACAAGTCTGGCTTTGAATTTATCTGTTGAACCATCAGCCTTTTTTTTAACCCGAAAAATCCATCGACACCCTACTGGTATGCATCCAGCCGGGAGTAGAACAAGTTCCCAAGTGCCGTATTGCAGCAGAGCCGTGAGTTCAGCATACATAGCCTTTCGCCAGCGAGGATCGGCTAAGGCTTGACGTACACTTGTTGGTTCAATCATTTGAGGTAGAGGGTGTATGGAAGTTGTATGAATCTGTTTGGGTTTAAAAATTTGATTCATTGCTCTTGTTGTCATGTTATGAGTACGATGGACAATCTCCAAGTATTGATCTTGGTTTGAGTCGAAGAAGTATCGCTTGTGCACATATTTGGATCAGAAACATGGGCTATAGAAGACATTGATGCTCGGACTGCCTGTACACACTCTTGCCTGCCTGTCTGTACACACGGTGATGCACTGCATGTCTTTGGACTCTATGAACTGCCTGTCCGTATACTTGCATTAGGAACAGAAGACGCTGATGCACTTGGATCAGGAACAAAAGCTTCAGGTAGCGCTGATATACTTCCTGGACGTTGCTCATTTGTGAAAGGAACAGGTGACGCTGATGCTCGTTCAGCAGCAGGTGCTTCTGGAAGGTTGGGCAGTTGACTCAAGTAGGGTGTTGCATCTTGTACATTGTTAGGAAAAGAGTTATAAGGGACAGTGTTACCTGAGGATATAACAGCAGCAGGTGAACTTACTGTAGTCAATACAAGCGTTGTTGCTTGTGATGCCTGGATGAATGGAACCAAAGTTTAATTGTGGAAGTATAGAGGTTGAAGGTTGTCTGTTGGAGAGTGTCTAGAGGACTCACCAGAGACAAGAGAGGACGGAAAGAAAGACCTATTTTCATCAAACAACACATGCCTTGAGATATGCATTCTCTTTGTATGAGGTTCGAAGCATTTGTAGCCATTTTGAGTTAGAGAGTAGCCCAGAAAGATACATATTTTGGATTTGGATTGCATTTTATTTGAGTTGTAGGGCTTTGTGAGTGGATAACAAATGCACCCACATTTTTTAAGCTTGGAGTAATTCGGAATTTGACCAAAAAGAGCTTCGAAGGGAGATTTGTTGTGCAGAATGGGTGTTAGTTGACGATTAATGAGGTAAGTAGCTGTTTAAAAGGCATGTGGCCAATAAGAGAAATCTAAATGAGCATCATGAATAAGAGTAAGACCTGTTTCAACAATGTGACGATGACGCCGTTCAGAGACACCATTTTGTTGTGGTGTGTGAGGAACCGTGGTGAAGTGGATGATACCATTAAGAGACAGATATGATCTTAAGGCTAGATATTCTCCTCCATTGTTAGAATACAGAGTTTTGATGGATTTATGGAAGCGATTTTCAACAATGCGTTTGAACTGTTGAAAGATTAAAGAGACATCAGATTTGCTAGTCATGGGATAAAACCAGATGTATTTCGTATAATGATCAACAAGCAGAAGATAATATCGGGAGCCCTCAATCCCAGTGTAGCTGGCCGGTCCCAATACATCTGTATAAATGAGTTCAAGAAGCTAATGACTGCAAAGACTTGTAACACGAAAATATTGTTGATGTGCTTTATTAATAGAACAAGACTGACATAAGACAGAAAGATTATTCTGAGACGAAATAGGTAATGAGAATTGCTTAATAAGATGTTTAAAAATTTTAGAAGAGGGATATCCAAGACGTTTGTTGCATCCATCCGTTGACGTTCTTTCATGCATATATACATCCTTGGGTGACGCCTGCACTGACTCCGGAAAGATGTATATGCCATTGTTACATGCTCCTTTTAGTAATATCGCCGCCGTGCTCTTGTCCTTCATAAAAAAATGAAAAGGATGAAATTCAACAAATACATTATTTTGTTTAGTAAGATAATGCACATAGATGAGATTTTTGCAGAGATTTGGGACATAAAGGGTGTCATTTAGTGTAAATTTTTGATGCGGAGTATTTAAGGCCAAAGATCCTATGTGTGAGACAGCCAAACCTGAGCCATCACCAAGAATCACTTCATCCGTTCCATCATATTCAGAGTGCATGGATAGATTTAAGAGATCACCCGTGATGTTGTGAGAAGCGGCTGAATCAAGTAGCCAGTTTTTTTCTTTTGCTCCAGAAGTTACGACACAATTAATTGAAGCATTTTGGGAGTGAAGTCTTGAACATGTCTTGGCCGTGTGACCGTCCTGGTCACACAATTGACATCTTGGCTGATAACGCCTGTTGGAATTGTTGTATCTGCCAGTGTTTGATGTGTAGAGACGTCCATCACGTTGGATGTTGTTTGAATGTCTGCTTGGAGAAAGGCTTGAGTTGCTGACTTGCCTTGGATGTGTACCTAAAAAACGTCTGGAGGGATCAGGATGCCTGTAGCGCTGCTGACTTTTCTGGTGTAATTTGCAGATGCAACCAAGTTGTGTGTTGCCGTTTCAAGTCGTCTGAGGTAAGTTTCATGACCAACTAACAGGTCATGTAGCTCTTCAAATGTTAAAGATTTCTCCCGTGCACGTATAGGTGCTACGATTTCCCTGTAGTCTGAGCCTAGACCATTTAGCACATAAAGAGTTAAATCGTCATCTGAAATGGATTGATCTATGGTAGCTGATAGGTGCATAAATCATACATTTTAAGTAGTTTTTCCTGACCCTTATTTGCTATATTTGAGTGAATTACTATGTTTTATTATTACTTTCGAAGTTTAGTTTTCTTTTCAGGTTACAGTTCAGAAACCTGCAGAATGGAGCTGTATGAGAAGAATTACCGAGGAGCCAGTAAAAATCTTCTGAATTTAGGCCTTTCACCCTCCACAGTGTAGTAAATTGAATTATGAAGCCAACGGCGAAAAAACGAGGTCATTCTGATCTCGTATGAGGAAGTTATGGGCAAAGCCACATGGTGGCAAACTAGTTTGTGCTGCTAGCGCCCAGGCGCTAAGTTGGCTGAACCGTAGGTGCTAAGGTGCTAAGTGGTTAGTTGGAGGTGCTAGAGTGGTTTGGTGGACTAGTGGCTAGCCTTGGTGGAGTAGTAGCTAGCTTGGGGAAGTCATATGGGATTAGGAAAGAATTTGGAGTTGCTATATCTTGTTGGGATGGAATAAGGAAACTTAGCACATTTCCTAATTCCACTAGGATTGTGAAAGTGGTTAACTCAAGTTCTATATGGAGAACTAAACTCTTCTCATGGAAATCTTTTGGTGGAGTTGGGCCAAAAATATTGGAAGAGATATCCTCTCACGTAAGAATAGCTAAAAAAGAGGAAGCCACTCACAAAACAAAGGCTGGACAGTTTCACGTACAAGGAGTTTGCTGGGCAGAAAAGTGGGGACTAAACGGTAATGTTGCTGAGCTAGAAACAAGGAATTCATGTATAAAAGAGAAGAGAGTTTTTGCTGCTGGGATATCATCTCATATCACATACAATACACGGTGAAAAAAAGAGAAGATACACAGCAAGAAGAAAGAAGGCAACAGGCGTAACTTGGTGCTGCTGGCTACTTCGGCAGCTGCACTTCGGAGCAACAATTCTTTGCTATCTTTCCGGGTTTGATTGTATTTTCTTTATTGATTTCCATGGGTTTTGAGAAACCCATGATGAGCTAAACCCCTCTTATTGGTTAGGGATGTAATCTGAAGTTGGAAAACA